>JAPDES010000098.1:0-138279 GCA_027569235.1 Aspergillus sparsus
TCCATGGGATGGGTGAGTATTCTTCCTGATGCGATCGCAATGGTAGATATCGATGTTGGTGGGCAGAGGATTCAATTCGAAGGGTATGGGTATCATGATAAGGTATTTATCTATTTCGTTCACTCATGGGGGGGGGGGGCGCCCCCCCCCCCCCCCCCGGGTTATCGATGTGTGTAAAAAAAAAAAAGAATGAAAAATACTTATGATAAACGATTGCAGTCTGGAGTCGTTAGTGAGAGTCTTCGTCTTTCTACGGGAATCGCCAGTCGCTCTCCCCGAGTTGCTCCCACTGAGTCACTTGTCTATAAAAACTACGTCATTCCCCCAGGGGTAAGTGATTGCTGCGCCAGGTCATATCATCCACAACCTGTCAACTTGAAACTAATCTATACATCCAGACACTTGTCGGCGAAGTCAATTATTTCACACTAATGGATCCCGAAATTTTCACCGACCCTCATTCCTTTGACCCAGAGCGGTGGATGCGAGCCGCCGCTAAAGGCGAACGACTAGACCGATATCTCGTGAATTTTTCCAAGGGAAGCCGGGCGTGCGTCGGCAAAAAGTAGGTCTATCCCACCGATAGTTGAATGGTTTCAATGCTAATTAGTTCGTTCCTTCTGCGTTTAGTCTTGCATACGCTGAAATGTTTCTCGTTTTGGCTATTCTCGTTCGTCGCTTTGATTTGGAGCTTTATGAGACTCCCAAGGGCAATATCGAGTTGGCGCGCGATTTTGGAATGCCTTATCCTGATAGTGGAAATCTTAGTGTTCGAGTACTGGTAACAGGAGTTGTCAAGGATTGAGAGTACTTGTTTCTTATCTACATTTTCTTGTGCATGATCTACCATTTTTTTTTTCCTACTCATCCTCGATACCTCCAAGCCTGGTGCCATACTCAATTAAAATCTCCAATAATAATCAAGCCTATCCTATTATGGGTTCAACCGATGTCCCCTACCATGAGGCAGAAATACTTACGATACCATTTCCCCCTAAAACGGTGAATGATTACCTCACGATCACCTTTAAACGGATACATACGCGCCCTCAGCCTACTGCGTACGTATTAGATCACCATACACCAATAAAATGAAAGTACCGCACAAGACAAAAGGCCATAAGTAAGGTACACATGGAAACTCTACTTGGAAGGCTGAAACTTCATCACGTGGCGTCAGACTGAGTTGAGCCTACGAGGCTATTTCATTTCTCAATCTTAACCCCTCTTCCTCATTTTTCTCTCTTATCATCCATCATCACGTCGTATCGTTTCTTCTCAAAAATGATGCTCGAGTTTGTCGGTTCAAATAAAATTTGACCGGAAATCGACGAGAGAGTGCTTACTAAAATTACACTTATCCTCTGTATACCTTCGCTGGTTGCTTGTCATCATGCATCGAAGGGTAAGGTTTAAGAAGAAGCGAGAGATTGACAAGGAGTCAGAAGAAAGCACCCAGGAGAAAGAAAGGAAGCAGACTGGTAAACATTATTCAAGTCTCAAGAAGTTGTTTCTACCTTTATCTCTTAGAAATAAACCATTTAATTGCGATGAATGCGATATGAAGTTCAACTTAAGGGGTTCTTTGAATGACCATTTTCTCCCTGCTCATCCGCACCTTGATCCGCCACCAGAGACCTATTGTCCTCGCCGTCATATATTTTTTAGCACCCCAATCGAATTGGGTGTGAGTTCTTTTATTACTATCTTGGTTTCTAGTGCTAAAATGAATCGGTTCTAAATCTGAAAAAAGCTGCACATTCCCTGGAACAGTGCGCGAAAGATAGGCCTCGACATTGGTTCACTTCTGTCAACACCACACATGAAACCCACCGCAGAGCAATACACAGTTGAGTGGCTATGTGCAATCAAAGAAGAATTTGAATTCGCGTTAAAAATGTTGGATGAAACCTTTGATAGAGGACTCGGACATGGCTCAGACCACAATCTCTACACGCTAGGTCGAATCGGAATCCACAAGGTTGTTATTACCTGTCTTCCCATGGGGAGATACGGCAACAATGCCGCTGCTGTGGCAGCAACCAGGATGATGTATAAATTTCCCAGAATTAAGATTGGGCTCATGGTTGGGATTGGAGGAGGAATACCGAACGGCCGAGACGACATTCGTCTCGGAGATATCGTTGTCAGCAAACCAAGTAAAAATCACGGCGGCGTTATTCAGTATGACATGGGGAAGTTCACAACCAACGGATTCGAGCCTACAGGTTATCTCAGCCCACCTCCAGAAATACTCCTGGCTGCTTTGAATTTAATGCCTCCGCATGGTGCACCTCTTCATTCCTCTAACATAAAGCTCCCGGTCGCATATCCTGGGGAGGATCTAGATCGCTTATACAATATGGACTACAAACACGAATCCTCCGGTTCTGCCCGAACAGTCTGTTTGGACTGTAGTGAAGATCGGTTGAAACAGCGCAACCCTGGGAACCGGGACAAGCTTGGGCCTCACGTATTCTACGGGACTATTGCTTCCGGAAACGCTGTTATCAAGGATGCCAGCATCAGGGATAAACTCCTTGGCAAGAACGATTTCCTATGTTTTGATATGGAAGCGGCAGGGCTGATGAACAGCAGTTTTCCATGCATTGTCATCCGGGGGGTATCAGATTATGCAGATTCTCACAAGAATGATGTCTGGCAGAGCTATGCAGCCGCAACGGCAGCCAAATACGCCCGAAGATTTCTCCTGGAAATTCCTGAACAACTAAAAAATTGAGGGTTGTAGGTTATCTGTATTTTTTTAATGGTTCTCGGAGCTTAGAGGATACGCCTTTCTTGCCTCTCGGTGAACCCGATGAAAGCTTAAATTTGATCTATAATGTCAAATTTCCACATTTCCTTCATCCAATAGCATCATTGGTCTAGTGGTAGAATTCATCGTTGCCATCGATGAGGCCCGTGTTCGATTCACGGATGATGCACGTAAATTTCTTTTTTTCTGCCTTTCCGAATTTTTTGCCCCGAGCCTCCATATAACCAAAGAATCTTTGAATAGTGGAATTTAACCCATGAAACGGTATACTTTTTTTTAATTCACAATAGTCGCTCCGAATTTACACTTATTGGCGAGATGAACTGCCCAAAATTATATGATGTATTTGGGTACACAAGAGAGGAAGCAAAAAAAAAATTTAAAAAAAAAAAGGAAAATTTAATTACTATCAATAATGGGTATATGCAATATTGGGGGGTGACAAAAACATGTCAAGATATTAATTTACAAATGAGGAGCATTCAAAGCCATCACGCACAACAATCCAGAAATCAGACCAGCACAAGGCAAGGTAAGAACCCAGCCACCGAAGATGAAGGCAATTTGGCGCCAGTTAACAGCACCAAGGTCATAGTTCATGAGAGCTACACCAAGAGCAGAACCAGTGAGACACTGCGTGGTGGAGACGGGCAGGCCGAGACGAGAAGCGAGAAGGACGGTAATTGCGGCGCCCAATTCTGTGGCGAAACCACGGGTGGGGGACATCTGAGTGATCTTGTTTCCGAGGGCACGCATGATGTGGTAGCCGTAGAACCAGAAGCCAGCTCCGAGCAGGAGACCAGCGATGACGAGGAACCAAATGGGGGTGTCGGCCTCTGTGTTAACCCTGCCAGAGAGGTAGGTAGCGTATGAGCCGGCCCAGGGTCCAACGGCATTTGCAACATCATTGGAGCCGTGGGCAATAGACATCATCATGGCGGAGATAACTTGGCAGTAGGTCCACATGTGCTCGACACGGTCGTCGTAGCGACGAGCGCGGGAATGGATATCGCGGAGCAAGGCGGAGTTGTGGGTTGT
Source organism: Aspergillus sparsus (assembly GCA_027569235.1). Taxonomy (NCBI): domain Eukaryota; kingdom Fungi; phylum Ascomycota; class Eurotiomycetes; order Eurotiales; family Aspergillaceae; genus Aspergillus; species Aspergillus sparsus. Next base: position 3,815 of record JAPDES010000098.1, read on the forward strand.
AACATCGCGGGTAACGCCCTGGAGAAGACAGTATTTGGTGTAGCCCCAGATTTTGCGGGGGTTGAGCCAGGAGAGTTCTCGTACGGGGTCGAGGAAGCGCTCCTCGGGTTCGATGATGCGTTTCTTAGGCGCGATCTCGGGGCTCGACTCGGCAGAGTTCACATGGCGCTCAATATCACCCTCGTTGACAACAGATTTCTCATTTGCTGCCAAGGCAGGCTCTCCAAGTCCCTCCTGATTGCCAGCTTTTGCCCCAGCACGTACTTCACCAAAGGCATCCTCGTAGTAGTTGGTGACGACGTACTCGCCCTTTCCAGGGTAGTAAATATGGCAGTTGTCCTTGTAGAGCAGGGGGCCAAGAGGAAGGTGATAGAAGCGGATACGAGGGTCTTTCTTGACGAGACGACGGTGGAAGTAGGGCATGAAGAAGACGTAGCCGATGAGGAGGCAGCCAAAGAAAACACCGAGAATGATACCAGCGGCCTTTCCGCCGCCGAATTCTTCCAGAGAGGGTGCGGTGGGGGCTTCGACGACAAGGAAGAGGGCAAGGATGGCACCAGTGAAGGCGATGTAGATGGGAATGAGATTCAGAGCGCATTTGAAGGGGTCGGCCCGCTCCAGGACCGTATACTTAACCGTACCGAAGATGATAGCGCCGAAAGCAGCGGCAATGGCAGGCGAAACACCCCAGGATGCAGCAACTTGAGATACACTACCCTTAGTCCACCTCCAGGTGATATCAGCTTGCGAGGCGAAGCCGACACCAATCAGAGCACCGACGATGGACTGAGTAGTAGAGACAGGCCAACCAGCAAAGGTTGCAAAGGTCAACCATGCAGCACTACCGACTTCAGCACAGCCCATGGCAAGCATGAAAGTACCAGGCTTTCCCAAGAATCGATCGGGAGTGATGATGCCGCTCTTGATAGTGTCGGTCACACGATCACCCAGAGCGACAGCACCAACAAACTCGGTAACGATGGCAAGAAGACCGGCGTGCCACATCTTCAAGGTCTTAGCCGCGACGGAGGTGGCATAGGAGTTGGCCACATCGTTGGCACCGTTACTGGCTGCACTAAAGACGAAGGCCAGGGAGGTGATGGCCAGGATCCAGTCATATTTGGCGGTGGCCTCGGGGATCATGGTGGGCAGGTAGGTCTACCGAATGGTAGGGAGAAGAAGGTGGAGGGAAAATGAAAAAGCTGAAAAGCTTTGGAGTGGACTCGGATGCAGCAGAGGAGAATTGTGCTGGTGGACAAAAAAAAAGAATCCCATATCAGTGCTGGGGATCATCCCACATCTTATACTAAGTTCATGTTCTATCATTCTTGCGAGACCCGGGAGGAGATGGGGGCCCTCGACGACGGAACGTTCTCATGGAGGGGAAAGTTGAAACATGATCTGCCAAGATGTGTATCGCCCGTGAGCTGCCCTGAACTTCTGAGAACGTGAGCGCTCAGCCGGCTGGCATTGGCTGAATCCCCATTGTCCTGACCAGATATACCAGAGGAGCGGGATTGGCGCGAGCGGAACTTGACACCTGCGAAAGCCAATCAACATTGAGCTACGAGCACGTTCTTGAGCTTATGGCCAGAAACTGCCGACAAGACCAGACGCTATATTCATCGGGGAATTTCATTGGCTGTGGCAAACTGCCAAGCGTGGAGACCCCTTCCGCCAAGGCTCTCGGGACGTCTTGGCCCGATTGGCCCTCGTTTCTATTTCTCGCGTGCCTCACAAACCTAACACTTGACCACTTGCCACTTTTAGCTCCATGGTATCGCGGTTTTGCTTTCCACAATCATCCTGCATGCGTCCATACACGTGGGGGGGACTTGGGGGTCTTTATGGGCTTGGGTCTTGTCTTGGACCGGAGAGTTTTCACCTCAGTCGATGAATCACGACAGCTCCGCTCTGCACATGGGAAAAGTCTAATGAAAAGTTACCCACTTTGCCATGACTCCTTTTTCTTGTCAGCTTGGCGGTCGCGAGTTCGCGAGGCGAGAACATTACGCTTCCATTTTTTCCCGCATCGAAGGTCGGTAGAACCTTCAATGGATTGGTTTTACTCCGGCTGGCCAGGATTGGACCCGGTGACTTGGCAAGTAGCTCTCTCATTAGTGTAACCTGATTCATGCTCTAAATCAGTCGCGGGAGGGGTCCAGTGAGGCCAATATTGCACCCGCAGTCGGGCGTCGCGAAAGTCAAAGGAATGGTATGATAGCCTTCGGTTCCGGGAAGAAAACCCAGCACGCCCTCAACTTAAACGACCCCCTTGTGCCCATATCCTCTCTGCTTATTCGCTACTGGAAATCGGTTCGCCATCGGGCGGTATTCATCATCAAAAAATAAGGGTAGATCAGCCTCGTATGGGGCACTCAGGGTGGGACGTGACCGATCAAGAATATTCAACTCCTATTATTAAATAAATGTTATGTTAAGGGTAAACATATGGTTATAACTACTAGCATACTAATAATATCAAACAAAATGTAGCCACTCATTCCTTATGGCTATAACATAGCAACTAGATTCAACCCGACAATAGCATCTTGTTCATTTGAATGGCTTAATATTATTGTGATAGTCACGCGAGTTTAGCCCTCCACATCCAGTCACCCCAGAAAGGTTACTAGCTAAGTGGAAGTTTCACCCACTTTCTTACCTTTAATATTAATAAAGAGAATATTATTTTTGCTGAAAGCCACTATTTTCCCCACCTAGGTAAGCAGATAAAGTGGGTGAAATATTGGTATCCGGGACCAGCCCTGACCTAGCATGACTGTGCATGATTGTGACTACTAAGGTTAGGGAGGTAATCTTTTAGCTTTCAAAGGATCTGTGTCCATTTATTTTACCTAATATTTTTTAAACTTCTGCCTACAATCATATCTCAAAGACCATTATGGAAGAAAGTACCCCCAAACATCTTAGGTGAATAGCTCACTCTTTTACCAGAATTGAAATGAACGCTTTAAGCTAGATCCCAAATATGTGTGTGTTTCTAGCTATCACCTTTGCAATAACTTTGTATTCTATGCTACTCGATCCAGCATATCATGATGAACAAGGGAGGCTCATGCAGATTTTGTTTTTCTCGGGCCCAACGAACCTAACAAGTTTTATCGCTCCATTAGAAGCCAATTCAAGGCAATTTATTTTACAACAGTATGCGAATCAAAATGAAAGGATACTGACTGAGGAGGTTCTCCAGGATGATTACAGCAATCTAAATCTATCAGATGGTATCTTTTCTTCCCTAGATTCCAGACATTCTTCCGTCAACTCTTTCCCGATCCCAAACAACTACGGCTATCGATATATATATACACCTGCAATAAATGAGTCAGGTACTATTACATTTTCTCTATTCCTCTCTCCTTCAATACGACCTCCCTTTCTTCCACTCTCCAACATAGCCAAGCCACTCCCCCATACCTATAGCACTCAATTTAAATAGGTAGTTTCCAGGCAGCCTTTAAAGGGAGTGCTTCCATAAAAAATCAACTCGTATTATTTAAAACGCACGTCAAGCAATTTAACGATACGACCAAACGCCAGACACCTTACCAACGCAATCGCCTTGCCCAAGCCCTTATGCCCCGTTCGCCTTGCCTAAAAAATCCCCATTACCATTTCCATTTGCATGCCCATTTCCGTTCACTTGGGCTATGCCATTCTTTGCAACAGACTCTCGCCTACCCCGAGTTCCATTAAGTAACCGTTTATTGACTACTGGGCTGGGTGGCTCTGGCATCACCTCCTGTGCGGCCGCTACGCAGAGCGGCATCGAGTGCTTAACTTGATGGACGTAGGTGAGTCCGTCTCGGGTTCCGTTCACCATTCGAGAGAGCCGTGGGAACACGTTAAGAAGCACATCATTGTACATTCCATTCGCCTGTGACTGTTCCCATGGTTCACTATCGGGGAATTCAAAAGGCATCCAGTATTTGTCGCCCCATGTTAAGGGTTCGAAATCTGTCTCATACCTCGCTTTCGCCTTTTGTAGTGGTCGCCATGCTTCCGCCGCCTTGTTGGCGATTTTCTTCACGATCTCAGTCACTTGGTTCTTCTTGTTGTCTGGTACTATAAGGCTGAATGTTTCGGATACAGTTCGCACCACTTTCTCGATCCTCTCCTGGAAATGCTTTTCTTGCATGTCTGGCTGGACAGACCAAAGCAAAGCGCGCCAGTATGCCTCTCTCTCCTCATCCAGTACAGCAAGTTCGGTAGCTGAGAATTCTCTCAGTGTGGCGTCATAGTCATCGTCGTCTTCTGGCGAGAGAATGTAGGTGGGTTGGAAGATCTGAGCGTCTATTTTCCTTGAAAGCATCGACAACACAACAACAAGCCGCATCGCCTTTGCTGCGGCTGTGTTTGACTTAGGAAGGACCACATTCTGTACTTCTGGCAAAGTTTCCACAACCTCATTGTTGAAATGTTCCCAAGCCTTGGAGTTCTACAGACAATGAGAGATAAGTATCTATCCAACTCCATTCTAAAGAGTAATGACAACATACTTGCAGAATATTTTGAGGGAGGTTTTCTTTCAGGAGCGACCAAATCTCGTTGGTAGCAAAAGCCCAGATTTCGTCGAATCGATCAATCCTAATAGCTGTTAGTTTCCTCGATGCAATAGCCGGGGAATGGCTGGGTGAAGTACATGGGCCCTTCTTCCTCTACCGTGAAATCATGGAACAACTCCCTCAGCTTTTGGCGCTCGCCTTCGCTCGTATGGAGAGAAGATTCAAGGGTAGAAACTTTGTCTTTAAATTCCTCAAGCCATTCCTTTTGCTCTTGATACCTTTTCTTCAATTCGCTGCCTTTTTCCTTCAATTTGTCAACCAAGCAATCCCGATCTTTGAGATTTTTCTGCAGTCCTGTGATCTCCTCGTTTGCTTTCCGGAGATTTGCCGTCTCGTTCTTATAGCTTGTGTCCAAATTCGTTATTTTCTCGTTCAAGTTTTTTTCTTCCGTCTCTTTGTCCGCAATAATCTTCCCCTTCTCCTTCAGTGCTTCTTCCAACGCTGTTATTCGCTCCCCCAACGTATCTTGTTTAGCTATCTCCTTTTGGTTGGCCTTGACCATCTCAGTGATTGCGGTGCTGTGCGCTTCCTCCTTGCGCTTCAAATCCTCTTTTGCCTGGGCTAACTCTTTCTCCTTCTCTGAAAGCTGGGCCCGAACGGAGTTCAATTCGTCCAAGATCCCAAAGAAACCCTTCATTGAGGTCGATGAAGAAAGTGTCCTAAACGTCTCAAAGGCATCCTTGATCACCTGAGTATGATCCTTTTGCGAGCCCCCATTCTGGGATGAGTCCGTTGTTTTGACCATCGCGACCGTGATTAATCGTAGGTGGACTATATTTTATGGCGACAAATCTCTTACCATGTTCTTGTACTATAGTTTTATACCAGAGAAGGTAGAAAAAAAGCCAGGGTGGGAGGGGTGGCTTCTCCCGATACTCTCACAATATTTAACATTTTGACTTACACTTTATATTTCTCATGCCCCAACCCAACCACACCACAGCGATAGCTTGCGCATCACCAAAAAACATCCAAGTTTATTGGATACAGCATATCACGGTGCGTGGCACAAGGCTGGAAGGATTATTGTTGGGCACTGGCTTTTCCTTTTTCCTTTTCTTGTTGTACGATGGTCTTAATTTTTCTTCTTATTATTATTTTCTCCCTCATCGCTGGAAGGAAAAGGAGGGGTCCTGGCTGAAACTAGGAAGGGGAGGGCGGGGAAATGAATGGAGGGGTTTGCTTTTTCGTTATTTTTTTCTTTTTATTTTTCTTCCCATAGCTCTAGCAATAGAGTCTCGACTTTTCCAACTTCTCGATGTGAACGCACTGATAATGCACCTTAGGAGGGGATGCAAAATATTATCACTGGTGGGATGCATGGGAGTTGCTACGTGTCGGGTGGTGAACGACAGCCTCGTAAAGTTGGGAGTGCATCACATGCATAACTACCACAACCTCACCAAATTTTTCCATTCCGGGGGGAAGCAGGAAAAGAAAGGCAAACCTGGAGGAGATGAGCCAAAACATGTTGAGCCCTTGGGTTGAAAATTTTCTCTCTCTGTGTGTCTCTCTTTTTGTTTGTTTGGTCTTCCCCTACTCTTTTTTAATCCGTTGTTGATGGTCAGGTTATTTACTCGATTCTTTCCAGAGGTGTTGATAGGAAGCATATAAATGTCAGTCTTGGTAGAGGCGTTGATCCTTAAGGCCCGCCTTACTGCATAACACATCAAAGTTAATACGATTGTATACTTCCCCACATAGCCCTATAACTAGCTAACAACATTATCCAAGTCGTTTGATTTGTGAGTTACCAGTGTTTAGTACTTTAGGGTGTCTAGGTTTTAATTGATTCTCGGCACAGTCGGGGGTCAAAGTGGCTCCTAATAAAATGGAATGATTGAGGTATAGACTAGATTCATATCTTCATTTGCCAGGACACTGGCATTGGTAGCGCGATAAACAAAGTCATAGAAGTCCCAATAATTGATGATTGATATGATAATGCTACTGCACGATTCGTGAGGGAGGCCTCTGCATCTGCACAGCCAATTTCTGCTCTCCGAGCACCGCATATACATCTCGTCCGGCTCAGCCGTCTAGTCCTTCGTCAATTGCTTCTTGAGCATATGTACATGTACAGCTACCAGTGCATTGCCGGCATGTTTCTGCCACTCCCCGACGAATCTCCCTTGTTTCAATCATACTCTACCGGCAAATGTCTACCGTTCCAGAAATGTGGGGGCTCGGAGACTTCCGTAGTCAAACCTTGGCCTTTGGCATGAGTAAATATAATTGGAATAGCCCACATTCTTTATCGGGCCAAATAAAACGATTAACATGGTATAGGAAAATCAACAGGATATGATCGGCGTAAAGTATGATGTGTGGAGATTAATTACTCCTAGATATTGCTTGAAAGTCAGTTGTGAAATTGCAAGTATGACCGAAATTATTGAAATAGATGAGCCACCGCTGCCGACCTTATTTTTTTTTTTTTCTTTTTTTTATGAGAGGGCATTCCTACCCTAATATATATCAATATATTCGATTGAGTCAGAGTTCACGAGCAATGCCTGATAGAAACACAAGCATCGTACGGACTTTGAATATCCCGCATATACCGATCGGGATCCTTGAGAAATTGTCGTCGATAGTTTGGACAGCGACCGGAGGACAAAACCAAGCCGCGACAGGACACATCGAGCGCATACCGAAAAAACTGCCGATTCTCCCTTTGATTCTCGTTTTTGCTAATCATGGCATCAATACGGCCAGCATAGTTAATGCAATCAGCACAGTCGTCTCCATTGGCTATTGAGCCACCCAGGGTATGTTTTGTGTACAATACGGCTATTTTAGGCTTGGTTAGCGCCAGGCCATAATTAAGCATAAGGTGCTCCTCTCCGCACAGGGTTGGGATAGCATACCACATCCGAGTATCAATAAAAGGGTCGCAGTGAAGCTAAGTTGGATCAATGAGATTCTCATCATGAAGCATAGGATGCTAATTCCAATGATGGTGATGATGATGACAAGGGGGAGGTGAAATTTTGTCGGTTTTACTTTTCACTGCCTCCCAGCTGGAAACCTGCTAATCCGGGTTCGGTTAGACCGGATCTCCGTACTAGGTAGGTAATGCCAGGGTATTGCCCACCAACAGACATTTCATCTCCTATAAATCTTGAATATTAAGGGGGTTCACAAAAACAACAAAATTGAAAGTAAATCGTGCCTTACAATAATGCCAGTTTTTCAGAGAAAAAAATCCATTTCCAGACAGACTCCCGAAGCAAGGTGCCCATGCGTCGATCGTCAGCCCAAGGCAACAATATTATAATATTGTGGAGCCAGCGCTGATCTGGGCTAAATTTAGAAGTGATTCCCCAAAGACTCCGGATTATTAGTTTTAGCACATCAGCATATGAATGTCTCAAGTCTCTTCATAAAGGCTCTCCAGACTATGATGCAATCTTCAGGCCATGGCTCCTGCATATCTAGATTAAATGAAAGCTCGAGCGAGGAATCAATGTATGAATCAGTCCTCAGACACCCAGGCAAGTGCCTACGATGGTATGTTTCTGTGGTACATATTTCTTTCGTTCATTCTAATCGATGCAGCCAAAATTTAAGATCATGTCTAACAATACCTTTATCTCAGACATCAAGCGTCTCTTCTCCTCCGACCTTATGCCCAATGGGATATTAATTCTACTCAGCCTTGTGAACACCAATAAGTATATACCCACCACTCTTTGTAATAATGTCTTAAAAATAAAACCACACAATATGCTGCAGAAACACGATTCCAACTTTCTACTCTACTCGAAAAATAGTACCTGTAAATTTTCATATTGAGATTCTTCACGCTCCATCGCCTCCGTTTTCAATCATATAATTGCAGTCAAAATCTTATCTCGGTAGAAAAGCCGTCGTCCATGATGTGGCTGTAGGTCTCCTTGTACTGCCATCACCATGATATATAAATGACGTTTGTCAACAACCATCATTTATTTTTTTTAACTACCCATCCGTCCACTTACGAAACCTAGTAGCTATTCCATATTCTATTTTGTCCAAAATGGCGTATCATTCCGCTTTCTTCTATCATCAAACTTGATCCGTCGAGCCTGGTGTACGGATTACGCGCCCTTGCAGCACCGCAAGTGCTGCATCAGTATAAGTATACGAGCGGAGGCGGAATCGGTAACACCTGGTGGGGTGCCCGCCTCGTTGTTGGCGGGCTTGACTAGATAAAGACTGGAGAGGGGAGACTTTTCACTAGACTTGATAATGATGGTGTTTCCCGCGGCAAGGCAGGGGGCACCTTTTAGTCCACACATCACCAAGGGACCATTGGAAGCGTGGATCGTAGCACACACGCCCATAGGCTCACGATGAATGATCTTCAGAAATCCGTTGTCAGCCGGAAAGGCCTCGCCTTCGACTTTATCGCACCATCCTGTGTAGTCTATCGACGAACTCTTGATTAATGACTCAGAAACAAACGAGGTCTCCGCATTAGGGCAACTTACATCGGAAAATTACAGCAGTGAGAGGTATCTCAAACGCTTTGAAGATCGCCAAGTCAGCAGGCATGGTTGTAATACCCTCCTGTCTAAGTGTTAAATCATCATCACCACCACCACACGAGGAAGTGCTGAAATTCATTAACGCATGGAAGATCCCTAGCGAGTTTGTCACGTTCTCCCAGGGTCCGCAACTATCTCGCACACAGTATTCGTTCTTCCCTCCGCGACCGAAACTGTCGCGATCCGGAGGTGCTGGGGGTGGGCTGGCTACTATATCTTTTCGCAAAATGGCGCGTCTCCCCCAGTCCCAAAGCCTTCAATCGGCTCCCAATCTTTATGCAACCTGTTCTTGGTCAAATTCAGAAATCCCATCCCAGTTTCTTGGACAGGATTGCCATCCCGCAGCCCCGGCTAAATCTCATAGAGTACTACCCTGTGGACAAGCTTGTACCCACCATGGCGCTATTGTCATGCTGCCTTAAAATCCGCTGGAGATGGGGAGAAGATATCTTCGAGCGGGACGAGAATGATATTCTACGAATTCGTGCAACCTTCTTTGACACAAAGGTGTCAATCCAGGGCTGGGGCATCACACCTGAGTTCATAGAGGCGCACCCAGAACTTATAACTGATATGGATGTCCCTTGTACAACCTATTCAATTACCCGAGCAGGCGAAAGCATGGGCTCTGCTCCCCTGCGAGCTTTGCAGACATGATCCAATTAATACATTATCTTCCTCTCCTTCCTCTGGATCTAAGTAATTGGCTTATTGTTAAAGAATCAGGCAACCAATGAATATGCCGAGCCGCAACTAGCGCTGTTAGACCTACGAGAAAATAGATATTGCACCCGATCATATCGATACGGCTGTATGGATATGATGTCAGAGAAACAAACATATCAGTCGATATGACTTGTGTCGGGCTGTGTCGCTAAGCGTATTGACTGGTATCAACTACCAGGATATGAAGGTCCGATTCTTCTAATCTAAGCCATAAAAATGACTCAGTGTAAACTAAACCAAATGCCGCCAATCATTGTATATGCAACGGGTGGTCCAGAAGCGATCCTTGTCTCATGGAATTTATACGGTGATGATCAACGATCTCTAAAAAAAAGTAATCTCGCCTCCCATTAGACTAGCTAGATTCGTCGATTTCTAAATCTATTTCGTCGGTTTGTAAGCGGCATAGATAACTTCCAGCCATCTCATTCTGCCTGAAGTAATGTTGATATGTTTCTCCGCTCCGACCCTGCGATCGATTCGATAGCCTCCTCTCAAGCGGACGAGCAGTGGCCGAAGCGTCGCTATTGATTAAACCATCGAAGCGATCCCAATCTCCAGGTGCGAGATAAGTTGTATGCCGCGGTCTGAACCGGCTTAGACGTGCCGTCGTCCCCGAGGGATTGGATGTACTCCTGTAGCCACACTAAGTTGGTTGCTAATAGATGCCACCAAGGCAGGGCCTGCCAGCAGAACAAGAACCAGCGCAAAATGGATTTTTATCTTTCGCCTCTAGTCATCTTCCTAGATATCTATAAAATAATAAAAATTCCCAGAGAACGACAGATAAACCATAGAACACAGTCCTTTCTTTCCCCAAATCTCCCCATCTATTGTTGACTTCTACCCAGTTGCTCATGGAGTTGAAAATATAAAAAAAATATGACAACCATTGCAGCCACTAGTGCTGTAAATGCGGCAATCCAGATGATGATTACCTAGTGTAGAGGCTCGGAGTAAGAGGATGGTGATGTTGGAGATAATTGACTGATTCTCACCGGTTGAGCGCTCACATTTGTAAGACACTTGACCAGTTTTCCTTCTTAATCCACTCTTCTAAACTGGTCATTGGACAGTCGATTCCCATCTATAATTGTTAGAGCATAATTAGTAATTCTATCAACAGGCCATTCACTTACCTGTTGTATATCCTGGGCAGTCAAGAGATCCTTATCATTGCCATCATAGCCAGGGTCCGTCGAATAAGAGAACATATCACCAACTTCCCTGCCAAAATCGCTATCGGGCGTTCTTTCGATCAACTCCTCCAGCGTGATCTGCTTGTAGCATGCCGGGATGGAATTTACCTCCCCCCATATCTTCATATATTCTGCCCAGCTACAAGACGTCCCACACGCCATATAACTCTTGCCCGGTGCCATCTTGGATACAGCATACACAAAATTACCCATATCAGCTTGAACATTGAGGTGAGGCACGATTGCGTTAGGAGAAGTCGTGAATGCCATTTCAAAATATTCACTCCCTTCGGCACTTCTCTAGTAGCCGGTTAGCTGCAGTCCATGCAAGCCAACATATCAGGTATGGTCGGGTCTAACCTTTGAAAAATACGCCTCCGGGACAAGCTTATAGCTTGACATGAAATATCCCGTCTGCACACAAGACATCTTGCTCTCCAACGCCGGATATTTCTCCTTCACATACCACGGAAACACTTCCGCCTTTGCATCAAAATGATAGAGCTCGTCGAACTGTCCTTGGCTGCACTTCTTTGCATGACTCAACGTCGACACGATAAACCCATTCATGTCAAGAGAATCAACTGTCTGTGCAGCGGCATCAGCAATGTTCTTTCCTTGCTGGAGTTCCACATCATAGGCATATCTCCGACATGATATTCCTAATTCTGCGGCTTTAGCTCGACAGTCTGGCCGGAAGAATGGTTCCCAGTAATTGGTCACGCTGAATATTAGATTTGCACCCTTTAATGCAGGGAGTAGGGTATTGACATCGTTGAGATCAGCGAAGACAATTTCAACGCCTTTGGCAGATAGCTGTTGCGCGGCTGGGGAAGCAGGGTCGCGGGTTATCCCGCGAATGTGGTAGGTTGGATCTTGGAGGAAACGGCGGGCGACAGAACCACCTTGGTTGCCAGTGACACCGATAATAGCAATTGTTTTAGTGGACGACATGGTTGCTCTTCGTGGTTGGGTGTTATGAAGAACCCCAGAATGTTAAAGGCGAGATGGGGACAACTCATCAATACCCCGCTTCTCTTGGCAGTGTTTACATCGACACTAGCGAGCAACACACGAGTTCAGGAGATTGGCCTCTTTAGCCTCCTTGAGGGGGCGACTAAGTAATTGTTGTTACGCATGAGATAGAAGAGCCATCAGGGAACTTAAATAAATATCATTCACCTGCTCAACACCAGGGCTTTTCTTCTGAGTCGGTGCCTGGCCGTTCAGCATGAGCCAGGAGCTGGTTTGATTTCTAGTAATTGATGCATTGATTGATTCCTTTCAATTGAGTTAAACCAAGTGAATGGAGAAGAGTGCTGTAAAACCATCCGAAATCAACCCGTTTTGGTAAAAATTGAGTAAATCCGGTGCGCACCATCTTCATAGTATCCAGCTTGTAACAGTGGTGCTTCTGGCTGGCTGGAGGCAGGGAATTTTACCAGCACGCGCTATAAGATATTATATACTGTACAAATTAAGGGTCGAGTCTGTAGTGATACTTTTATGTACTCAATACTAATACCCAGTCCAAGGAGCACAATGCAAACTACTGATTCTAAGAGCCTCACAGCTAAATCAGAACATCATCCACTGTAAGAGATTTGAACAGGGTATGTGATTTGCTGTTTATTATTCCACTGCAACCCTTGCCAGACTTAAGACAAAGGTTGATGATTATCATAATCTTACATCTTTGATTTAGGAATATTTATTTAATGATTAACTTAGGTTAATACATAACAGCATTATTGTTTATTCTAACACATGTTGAAAGCCGGGAACTATATACTTTAGGGGAATCTCCCCTTACTCCTATTTATATTAGTTCCCTTATTCCTTTGTTAGATCTTCCATGGTTGTAACACCTCACCCCCTAAAAGCAGCAGGTAGGAAACAGGTGCTTGAGGTCGTAGTTTTTTACATAGTAGAAATACCTACCTAAGTTCAGCTCGAGGCTAAACACATGAGGCGTCATCCGCTACCCCAATCAAGACCCATAAAAGAAACAGAGTATTTAACCACAAATAACAAATCATGAGCTTCCCCAGGCAGGAATACTCCATCTCAGGCTGGTTCTACCTAAACCTTACAATCGCATTGAAAGACCAGGACGATTAGCCAGAATGTAAGATCAAGGCTAATAATGCCTTTATCTCAGACATCAAGCCTCTCTTTGCCATCCTCCAATTCTTATCTTATCTTATACTTAATAGAATATTAATGCATGCGAGTCATAATTTTGTTTAGCTTTGTGAATACTAGTAAAGTAATAGACACTCCACCACACTTTGTAATCATGTCTCAGGAATAAAGCCACACAATATGCTGCGACTCCAACTTTTACTCCATTCGACAAATAGTACCTATAGATTTTTCAAATTAAGATTCCTCAAGCTCCATCGCCTCTGTTTCAATCCGGAAAAGCCGTCGTCCATCCAAATACAGATATGGCTACAGATCTCCGTATACTGCCATCATCATGAGATATAAATGACGTTTGTCGACAACCATCATTTTTTTTAACTACCCATCCGTCCGCCTATTCCATATTCTATTCTGTCCGTAATGTCGTTCTATCATCAAACTTGATCCATCAAGCCCGGTGTACGAGTTACGCGCCCTGGCAGCACCGCGAGTGCCGCTTTAGCCTAAGTGTACAGTCTCACAGCTCCGTTACATATTTTTTTGAGAGAGGAAATCAAGTCTCTCCACGCAGGAAAGGGCATTGGTCTCCAACTGAACAATCTCGCTCATCTCGTTCGATGTCAAAAATACCATCAGAATTAGGCCAGGGAGCTCATTAGCAACTGGAAGAGTCGGATCAAGAATTTATTAGTATCCCAGTCGAAGACCATGTCTCCTTTCCTTTGCAGTCTATATATCCCAAGACAAACCATAATCCATGAGAGCTCCCCTTCTAGGGATGAGTGAGTCCCCACCCGGTGAGGACCTATTTTAAAAAGCATTCACTCACATACAATGCATAGGATTCATTCCATTCTCCGCGAGTCCTCCACTTCCGAAGCGCACCTAAATGGTGAGGAACACGGCTCCCACGTATCAGAGGAGGTCTCTGAATTCTCTGAAGACTCTAGTGAATCTCAGGATTCGGAATCTGAGGATTCAGAATCTGAAGACTCAGAATATGAGGACTCAGAATACGATTCAGAATACGAGGATCCAGAATATGAGGATCCAGAAGAATACGAGGAGCTCGAAGAATTTTCTTCCCATTATACCGAGGGGGTGTATGGGGATGCAGTAGTGTATGTGTCCGATGTTGAATCCATTTCCTACCCTCCCAAACCGTCTGGTACCCACGCTCTCCGACGGCCAGTTCAGGGTGAATGTCAAATTTGTCTTTGCCTCTTGGATCCAAATGAAGCGCCTACTAGTAGTAGATTAGGTGAGGCTCACGCCAGCAAAGAAAACGCGAGAGGTGATCCAGATAGTTGTCAAGAGCTTAGCAAGAGCAAACTCGAGTCCAAGCTAGAGCCAGAGCCAGAGCTACTAGAATGGTGTAAGGCACGGTGTGGAGTCAACTTTCATAAGAAGTGCATTGGCGAGTGGAAGCACATTGCTAGAAAGCCTACATGCCCTGTATGTCGGTGTCGTTGGCAAAAATAAATTTTCACACACACTCACTCACTCACTCACTCACTTACTCTCTCTCTCTCTCTCTCTCTCCTTTTTTTTTTTAGCCTTTTAGTTCAGGTGCTGTTACTATTGCTTTTCCCTCATTATTTTTTCTATCACGGGCTACCATAAGGATCCAGACATTAATAATATTTTTTCTCCAGGGAATATTAATTTAGTTAAGTCAGGATTTACCTTAAACCTCCAAGAATAAAAAATGATAATAGTGCATAGATGTTAGGTCCCTACCTAGGTTCAGCCTGAGGCTAAACACATGGGATGTCATCCACTACCCCAATCAAGACATAAAAGAAACAGAGTATTTAACCACAAATAATGAACTAGAACAAATCACGATCTTCCCCAGGCAGGAATACTCCGGTTCTACCTAAACCTTACAGTCGCATTGAAAGACCAGGACGATCCTAACCATTATCGGACCCCGATCGACAAGAACGAGTTACCGAGTCATACTCGGTACCCTGAAGCTAGAACAGGAACACGAGGCTAAGCCACAATTTAACAATGCCCATAGTGAGTCAACAACCAAATAACAAGCTAGAGATAAAAAGTACTTAAATAACAACAGCTTCTCGAATTCCCTAGCCTATCCCAAGATCTCTTAAATATTTTCAAGCCATACCTACCTACCCCTACTGTACAGACGCAACACCACCACGGAAAACACTCAAAATCCTAGTTACCCAAGTACATACATACAAAGGCGCACCAACAATGGAATCTCAACAAGAACCCCCAGTAGCACCCTCACCAACCGCCTACCGCGTCATCCGAGCCAAATACACTCCCACCACAATTACCGTCTACCAAGCATACAAAGCCGAGATCGCAACCGCGGCTGTAACCGCCCAAAAATTCGTGCCGCCATTCCGCCGCACCCGAATGACCTGGATTAAGCCATCCTTTCTTTGGATGGCGTACCGTTGCGGTTACGCCACAAAACCGCAACAGGAGCGTGTCCTGGCGATTGAAATCACCCGGGCAGGGTTCGAATGGGCACTGCGCAATTCCTGCCTGTCACATATTAACAACGCGGCGGATGAGACACAGCGGCAGGAATGGAAGGATCGGCTGGCGCGCAGTCCGGTGCGTATCCAGTGGGATCCGGAACGTGGGCTGTCGTTGGCGCCGTTACCATATCGGTCTATTCAAATCGGGGTGTGTGGGGACGCGGTCGATAAGTACGTGGACGAGTGGATCGTTGGGATTCGGGACGTTACAGAGGAGATGAAGAGGGTGAAGACCTTGTATGATGAGGGGAGGGTGGAGGAGGCGAAGGCATTTTTACCAGAGGAGAAGCCTTACCCATTAAGTACCGAGTTGAGGGACGTGCTTCAGGCTTCCTAGAGGGAAAGAAGAAGGCAGGCACTCTTATTCAGTATGAAGAGATATCTCCTTTCCGGGGAAGTTTATTTCAGGGTCCGATTACTAGGTTGTTGAGTTCAATACTATATATGATACCCTCAAGGCAATCTCAGGAGACAAAGGACTCCTCTTCAACTAAAGAAGCAATGCAATTTCCATTAGTATGTCTCAAATCTCGCTCATATTCACAAAGATAATAAGACAAAAAGTAACCTGGATAGGACCACCCTTCGAAGTTACAAACACGGAGACCAGGACATTCTTATATCAACAAATATTAGTGACACACACCTCCCGAAGCAAGTATCCTCAACTCATAACATTATATAACTAATGTTCCAGTATCTAGGCACTTTAGGCGCTAGGGTATAGCGCTTACAATGTGCCAGTTTATCTATCCTCTTGATTTCTCCGTCGCAGGCCGACAACATGGTATTAGAAACCAATTATTATTCCCAAAGCTTTCATTTCGGAACAAAGATATTTGGAGATAAATGCAACATATCATGATATTTTGAAAAACATATTCCCCGTAGCTGGTTTACGCTTGAATCCTCCCTTCGATATCAAGCCCTCAAGCAATTTGTGTATGATAGATTGATAGACGGCATCCTTCCCCGTACATTCGCTACCTAGATAATTATCCTCACGTTCACAAATGGTTACCTAAGTAGGTAATGAAGCATGAAGCACCTTCCACATTTCGCGACACAATTGCAGATTGTGTTAAAAGGGTCGAGGCGCACAGTTATCCAAATAATAGCAGGTGATATCTCTCTTCATTGTCTGGTCGTTAGGTAAGAATACTCGATATAAATAAAATACGACTAGGTGTTTCTCAGGTTACATCTGACTAGAAGAACAGTGCGAAATTTTCTAATAATGAGAGGAACGAATTTCCGTAGGTCTTTCTTTACCTTTCTTTCTCCTAGTAGGGGTGATTTTCTCTTCCGGTTTTTATTTTGAGAAGAGAAAGAAAGTAAAATTAGAAGGAAATACAAATAAAATGGAACAACCAATCAACATACAGCGCGGGATTTAAGTTTTGGTTGGGACAGAGATAGTAAAAATAAACAAAAAACAAAACCAACTTTTTTTGTTCTGGATATATATATAAATAATTACTACAGTAACACTCTACTGTTTTTGGCTTACAGCCTTCTTCTACACCTCAAATTTCAAGAATGGCTAGTAATGGATTAAGAGATTTAAGAAGAAGAATAACTTCTCCAGAGGTAAAGGATACAGGTATTTAAGTAGTTGGATGTCATGGAGAAAGAGGGGGAGAGGGAGGAAGAATGAAAAAGAGAAAAACGAAGAATTGAATGAATGAATGAAAAAATGGTATTAATAATAATTTAAAAAAAAGAATGACAAGGGTGGGATTCGAACCCACGCCAAATTAATGACGCGGAAACTTGAAAACAAGCCAGAGGGATCCGAATTAGGAAACCTTAACCGCGCGCCTTAGACCGCTCGGCCACCTTGCCTTTTTGATATCATTTTTGATCAATCATACCTCTATAAACCCAAATATCTAACTCATACATCACGTGCTTCATCCCTTAATGAGAGAAGATAAAAAGGAAAGAAAAAAGAAAGAAAATAAAAAAAAAAAAAAAGGGAAAAAGGCCAACAGACACCAAAATCAAATGCCCTGCTATTAATATAGGTTCTCCCGCTTCATATCAATGGATATATATAAATTACCTCATAATGCGACGGAAAAAAAAAAAGAACGAAAGGAAAGGAAAGGCTGATCAATCCATTGGTTTCTGGCCATAAACAATATGCACTAAGGAGTACAGATGGATAGACATATCTCGAAGCTCCTGCCTCATGCCGGCTACCAGCGCCTCAATTTCGGTCCTATCCCATCCCAGCACACGGGTAAATAGGGCATAGCAATAGGGACCGAGGGCCTCAAACATGTTGACCTGGTGATATCGCCCAAGGTCTTTTAACTTGGGGTCCTTGGGCCACGGACTTTGCGGGAGCTACATTGACCATTGTAATCAATATTATACTGGGAATAGCACAGGGTGTGGAGTGTGGAGGCATACCTTATAAATATCTTCTTTAACATTAACAAAACCAGCTTTTACTAACTTATCCTTCCAGGTGTGCGCTGTTGCGAAGTTCTTTCCGAATTTCTCCGCCGACCCATGCATGTGTTTAATTCCTTCTAGTAGACATTTGGCTTTTAAATGTGTGTCGTCGTCAGAGTAGGTGTTGACTTCAATTGATGCAATCTCGAAATAGCCGCCCGGTTTTAGGTTCTTGAATGCTTCTGAGAATACCTTGTCATGATCTCGGATGAACCCTTCTAATTCGCGCCCGTGGATATAGTCAAAGGGTTGGCTGTAGGACCAAGACAGTTCAAAATCATCAACTTCAAATCGGCAATTCGGCGGGATCCTAGGAAGACCGTGAGCAGGTGTTGAAGAAGGGTTTAGCTGAGAATATGTACCAAGCGGGTTGAATAGGACTAAGATCATTTCCTGTAGTTGTTAGTTATGGCTTAGGACAGGATTTTTTTTTTTTTTAAAAATGCCTACCAATTACTGTTGATTCTGGATGTTCACTATAGGTAATATGTTAGAAGATGGCAGTGAGCTATAATAGCTGAGATGAATCTTACTCTGCAAAGTCAATTGCCCAAATACCTGTCCCTGTACCGATATCTAGCACTCGCGCCGGTTTATCAATGGGAGCTCGCTGTAATTCGCCCTTTAGTAGCATGCGATAAATATGGTGACTCTGTTGAAGTTAGACCTTTATTCCTATCCCTTGTCACCTGAATGTCTGTCCTATACACACCAGGTCTAAACGGTCCTGTTCTTGTTCATCGTTGGGCTGATCTGGTCAGTAAGTGTGTGAAAGAGAGGTAAGATACATAAGTTGGGAAGTGTCACGACATACTAAAACATATTCTCCCTCATGAAATGAATGATACCTGCGGCCGTTCTGCGGGTGGAGAAAGGGATTTAGTTTAGGTGGTTCTTGCCAAAGTTTAATTTATGGATGTTGGAGAGGTACCTCATATCTATTGGGGTTAGCAAGGTTAAAAAAAAAAGAGTTCAGTATTAATACAAGAGGCGTAGATGTAAAAAGGTAGCGCAATCTAAGAACAAAGAATAAACATACGTGTATGCCATGGCACTTGAAGTTATGCTGGTAGTGTAACTGGCATCGCCTAGCCTGCGATTATTATTAGTATATATTCTGTCGCATGGCGCATTCATTTCATGTTGGTGAGCTTACGAGCTCTGGTAACTGGAGTCATTGTCGCTGTTGAAATCCTGGAGACGATGTTAGTTGATCGTGGAAAATACCTAGCGGTGTGGTCGTTGGGGGGCGGGATGAGAACAACAAACATCCGGTTCGATGGGCGACTGGTTTGGAGCGTTTAGGTCGGTGTCACTCATGGTGATTCTCTCGCAAGACGAAGAAGAAAAGGTGGAGGAGGAGAAAAGGCGGAGAGAGAGAGAGGGAGGGTGAGCGTGTAAGTCAACCAAGCAACAATTTGTGGTGCCGTTCGAAAGTGAGTTTAGAAGGAATTAAATAGTGGAATGTAGAAGCATCAATTTGAAGAAAAGGGGATGGGGAGGAATCGAATCGTCAGTGAAGGGAAAGGAAGATGTGGATTTGCAGCGAGAAATTCTTAAAAAATCAAAAAGAAGTCGATTGATTCACTTGTCCACATCACCCCATGCGGGATGGCCGTTAAGAGGAAGCTAGCTCCCTGTCTGCCACTAACTACCTAGTGAACGACCAGGGCCTGCAGTTTTTGTCTGTTGGTGACTGACTGACTACGACTGCCTTGCTTGCCGTGTGGTTGACGAGGGCTGATTGAAATCACGCATGAAAAAGCCCGTCACCCACTAGCGATCTAGTGTCGCTGGAGCCAGTCCTTCGCGGATGCACGAGGGTTGTGCCGCCTCGTCGATCTCCAGTTTTGTTTGGCGTGGGAGGTCGAGCGGCCGCGGATGAGTGGGCCAGGCGGCTGCTCTTATCCACTCTTAATCTGGGCAATGGGTTTGGCGTGGTGTCGGGGGATCCTAAAGGGGGAAAGTGATGTACTGTTTGGTCGTCTTGCATCTATTCTTGTTCATCATCATCCATTACTATTCGTTTCCCGAAGTACGAAGAAAAAACGCGAGGCTGTTGATAGGCTGCACTACAGCATCTTGGCGGGGAAATTACTGTCTGCTATTGCGCAAAAATACAACTAACTCCCCCCTCCCCCCCAAAATTCTTCAGAGGATATTAATTATTATTCTCTACCGAGACATTTTCGGAATCTCATGATGATCATCGAAAGACAAAGAGAAATAAGGACAACGCAAACGAATCGGACGAGAGACCGGGGTTTCGGATAGGAATTCAACCTCATGGGATTTATTTTCGGATTGAGAATGTATTTTACTGATGAATTCGATAATAATAAAATATCCTAATTTTCCTTTCTCTAGGCGTCTGGTAACGTTGCGTTGAACCGGGGCCTTTGCTTATCTTGCAAGACAAACCGCTTTTCGAACTAAATAATGTACAGACTAATAGTATGATTGTTATTATTATGACTTTTTATCTTTTTCAATTATCTTCGCGGCTCCTCTGCACTCTAAGTATGTCGGTGTTTTTCTTTTTCCTTTTTTTTTTTTTTTTTTTTTTTTTTTGATTCGCTCAGGAGGAGGCAACAAGAACCTTACTCCAAAGCCATGTCGTGCAAATCCCGATTCTTGTCATGAATGGGGCTTGATTCGACCAGCTGTTCTCCACTGAAAAGAGAGAGAGAGAAAGAAAAAAAAAAAAAAAAAAAAAAAAGGAAGAAAGAGGAAAGAGAAAAGAGAGAGAGAGAAAGAGGAAGCCTGATAATACATGATTGGGTAGTAATTCGCCCAATCATTTGGAGAGTGACAGGCCGGAAACCAAAATTCCCTAAAATCCTTCAATACCTGCGTGAACACAGACATGGACGTTTTCTGGATGAAGCTGCTGCATGCCCTGGCTACATTATTACTATTATTATTATTATTATTATTATTATTATTATATTCTCATAGCCATCTCTTATGCAAGTGTTCAACGTCAGGGCATGCCGAAGCTATGCCCTGGAGCAAGATTCGGATCAACCTGGTCAGAAAAGAAGAAAAATGGACTGGTCACATTTCGATGGTCTTGCATCGGATCCGCGCTAAAGGAGCTCACCAATGGGATCTGTCTCGCTTCATTCTTTCTCCTGGTACAGAAAAGCCAGTCTCTAGCTAGATGATGATACAGAGTGATTTCCCACCTTCTAAGGCAGGATTATGGCTGTTATTACCTAAATAAACCCTCTAACCTGCCCACATTGCGGAAACCAGAAGCTTTTAGAACTTCGGGAAGTGAGAGGAAGAAGTGGGGTGAGGATTACCGTTTGCCGCATCCTTCTTCATCGTTAACATTATTAATACCAGTTAGTAGTTGTAGGAGGAGTAGTCGTCACAAACCTGCCACTCCCTAGACATTCTTAATTTGCATGGGCGATCCTGTTCGCAGACACTATGATTGTTTTTCAGTTCAAGGATAATGTTCGATGCTGCACCTGTTAGGATTGCAATCCTTTTCACCTTGCCTGGTACCATGATGTAATTGTATGTATTGATATGATAACCGCTAGTCCAATTTAAACTAATGTAACAGAAGTCATGTTATAGGACTTTTGGGATAAGGTTGGACGGGGTCGTTGTTGTGGAGAGAATAATATGCACGACAAAAAAAAATAGGGCTTCTCTGATACTCTTGACGAGAGCCTTAATGTGCGTGCTGCGTCTGCATTGATTTTTGTTTGATGCCTCCCTCTCCTTTCATTTCCCTCTTTTGCCTCTTCCCTGTGCATAGGCTCAAATACTTAAAGTCAGGAGATGCAGTCGGCGAGTGTTGTGATCCTGGCTAACAGAACGGGACCCTAGTGTCCGCGCGTGCAGGAAAGCAGACTAGGATCATGCTAATAGCAGGTAATATTATTGAAGAATAATAAATAATGCTGGCTTCCATGTGGCCGGCGGGGGCGCTAGGCTCCTGCCTCTTCAAGAAATGGTGTATGTAATTTCGGTCGGTGTCTGCGGTCCTCTGAAAAACGTTTTGAAAACCGTGTCATACTCCGATGTAACAAGAACCACTTGGCTTAGCGACAAAAGCCGGTCCTTTTTCGATTTTCCTTTGAGAAACCGTACTTTTTTTTTTTTTTTGTCCATCTCACTTTCCCGTCATATCCTAGTCTCGAGGAGATTGAGTTTGATTAAATGATATCATAGTCTGAGGATTGACAGAATAACCATTAGCTTCTAGCTGCTAATCTTTCACAAGGTTCTTTATTATAGTGATATTCATGAGTTAGTATGGACTCCATCCCCAGACTATTCCACAGCATAGAGAAAGAGTAGGGAAGATGGGGAGGGGAGGCAGAGAGAGAGAGAGAGAGAGAGAGAGAGAGAGAGATCTGTCTCCAAGATACTGCCGATATTTGCTTGACCGCCTTCTACATTGGATTCCCCCTTTTTTTCTTCGCATCCTATGACCATTCGGGGACGCTCTACTAACCCACTCAGAATAGGTACTAGGCACCTAGTATTATCGGCTAGGATTAAGTAAATACAATGAGGTTCTTTAAGATCATTACATTATGACTATCTCTCGTCACAAAAGGATCTCTTCCATTATGAGATGGAGAAAGCCCTCCGGACTGCCTAGAGAGACTTAGAAGCTGAAAGTCTAGGGAGGCGGGGTTATCTTGGCATTGGCCGATAATGTTGAACCTAGTGACCCTGGTTGGTTTTGAATCTCGTATTGATGTTTAGAGACATTTATCCTCATCATATCGGAGGTCTATCCTCCTAGGAACCCAGCCATTTATCTCCCGGTCCCCAGTTTTATTCTCGGTCGTGCTAGCTGCATGAACTCAGATGGTTGGCGTTCCCCGAAATACAAGCTGCCACGAGTGTCTGAAGCGTCGCGTCAAAGTAGGCTGAGCTTTTCGCATTCCCCCTACCCTTTCTATTTTTCTTTTGTTTTTCTCCATGTTTCATCACTTTCTTTCCCACTCAGATCCTAGCGTTAATTGCTTCTCTCCTTCTAATCTAAGGAATAGTGTGACCAGGCCCGACCAGAATGCCGCCGTTGCCTGGCGCGTGGCTTCCAATGCCCTGGATATCAACGAACTCTGCGGTTTTACAATCAATCACCAGCCCAGCATGAGTTTACGGACGCGAGATTTTTCGATAGGAATAACCAAAACAAACAAGACGTAACTAACCCCTCGAAATCGCATAGACCCCTTGCAATTGTTCCTCGCCCTGTCATAGATGATACCTTCACTTCAAATCTTGCTACCAAAGCGCTCGATCTTCAAACAAGAGATGTGTTTTACTACATGGTTCAGGCAACATTTCCTGGCACATTTGCAGCTTTCGCCAATCGCGTCAGTCCGAACTGGGTGGACTTTATCCGCCACAGCGAAGCGGCCCAGTCTCCGTCTATAAAAATGGGTATCATGAGCCTAAATACTTTGTATTTGGGGATGAAGCATCGTGATCAAGAGAAGATAAATCACAGTCGATATACTTATGGTCTAGGTCTACGATATCTTATTGGTATGATCCGCAACCCACGTACAAGGACCTCAGACGTAACTTTAGGTGCTGCTATGCTCCTGGGGATTTTTGAGATGTTAGACGGACTCGGGTCAAACTCTTGGCTCATCCACTCAAGGGGGATAGGAGAGCTCTTTCGACTGCGAGGGGCTCAAGCCCATCGCCAGGGCTTCGGACGTACGCTATTGGTAACTTATCGGTCGTTCCATATAGCTGAAGCGTATGCTCAGAAGGAACCTTGCTTTTTAGGGGAACCAGATTGGAGATTAGCTACCCAGGACATTATCTCACGGGAGGAGCGGTCAGGAAAGGGCAGCTGGCTTGGGATCATTTCGGACCAAGCCTTCAATGAACTTTGCCTTGGCCCAGGGTTTCTTTCGCAAACTACTGCTTTGATTACGGGGACCCATGTGCCTACGATGTCGAGAGATGAACTAATATCGCGCATAAAACACAGCCGCAATATTCTGTGTTACCTCCAGCGAAAGCTCGCATCCGTTTCAGGGCTGGAGGTAAAACTTAAGGAGATAGACAAACTCAACCAGAGCGATAATCTAATCGCACCGGAATTCGTCCATCCTGTTGCAGACTTTTCCCTTCAAGGCATATGTTCTGGTCTTGCACTCCTTAATCAGCTCTTGGTCTTGCTAGAGACAGACAAGAAACGGACTCTTGATGAACAAGGACATGCGTCTTTTCGTGCTTGGGGGTCGAGCTCGATTTATAAAGTCGAACCTACTGCTGACCTATTCGGGGAACACCAACGACCCTTGAATTGGCTGGATCTAGTTGCAATGTCAATGGGCA
The DNA here is from genome assembly GCA_027569235.1 of Aspergillus sparsus. Lineage (NCBI taxonomy): Eukaryota > Fungi > Ascomycota > Eurotiomycetes > Eurotiales > Aspergillaceae > Aspergillus > Aspergillus sparsus. Next base: position 28,324 of record JAPDES010000098.1, read on the forward strand.
CCCTTACGCTACCGACCACCGCTTGAGATATGGGAACCATCCGTAGAGCACGTGTCGGCGCTGCTCTTAATTTTGTGGGAGTCAGTTATAGGTCGATATCGGTCGATTTTAACAATAATCAAGCACCACAAGACATACCTCGAGTTAGCGAGGAGGTTTCCTGTCGACGATTGGTCTGCTATTCGACTAGGGTGCATGGAAGCTCCTTCCTACCTCCGGTCACTCGGGGGACCTCAATAGTCTGATACATAAGGCTCGTAGACTTTTGATTGTAGCCTACCCAAACCTTCCGTGGATTGCTATCTCTCAGCTAGCGCATCAACACTAATCAAGCTGCGGAAGCAGCTGGAGAAGCCCCCATACGAAGTCGGTTCGCTCACCCTTTGCGGCCAAGGACAATGAACAATCGAGGGCCTCTGAATTCGATATATGAAGTGGCGAGTGTTTACATGAGCCCAAAATTCTTTATACTAAACTAGGCCTTTGAATGTTTCCCACGCCCCTCTCTACTAAAGGGGTATTTTTGTAACTAGTCGTTGCGATGTCCTTTCATGTTCAGCAATGCACAATAGATGGAGATTGGGATGTTTGATATTTTCCAAGTTAGTGGTTTGAATGGTCATGAAGAGCGGTCCAATGCATGGGAAGACGAGAGAAATGGGGGCTTCGGTTACATATTCAACTCCGAGGCTTCTGACAATTTTCAGAGGGTTGTTGCACATCACTCTTTTCATGTTATTAATCCTTCGAACTCACTATATCCTTGGACCATATTCCACCCACTTCTTGTCTAGCTCGGAATCATAAATCGAGACCACCCGACCGAAAACCTCGGATGAAAAAGTCAGCGTTCTGGAATGGTAAATAGCCGGTAAAATGTCCCTAATGATACCTTAGTATTTGCCTGAAGTATTTGCCTGAAGTACAATTGATGACTCTGATTGTGATTGCAACTAAATCTTGTTTCCTTTTGAGAATATTGAAAGGCATCCAAACCCATCACAAGAACCCACTGTCCAAGCAATTGACTGGGTAGCTTGGGTAGAAAATCAGACCTACTTTGATCATCAGGAAACATCTCATGGGAAGATTGGCAAAAGGCCGTGCGATTTAGGTTAACGAGCATGATTTCTTTATAATGAGGCCGGAACAGCTACATAATTATATGGATTAGTTTGAAATTAGCATGGGACGAGTGTGCTCACGGGTACGCATCGAAATCATCAAGAAATGGAAAGATGATCCACTCTATCTTGACATCAACGCCCGCAACGATAAGGTCGTATTCTCCTCCATCCCCCCCTCCTCCCAGTTTATATATTTATTTTGAAATTCTTTTCTTTAATATATAAAGAAAAAAATATCATAACCATAGGCCGCATGATGAGAGAAAATTGGCTCACATGAAGTTTGATGTACGCTGACTGCCGCAAAGCTGAGACGTGGCGAATATATATATACGTAATTCTTCAACATTACCTCCATCACAGTGGAGATAGTAGATAGGTACTAGGTATATTTTATTGATTCCTGGGTAGGGTAATTGACTCGTGTAGCCGGAAAAGTGGGCAACTAAGTTGATTAGTCTCGACTCGACTATTACCACCGACCCCCTTGCCATTGTCTGTTGCGGCATTGAAGAGAAATTACTGATGAAATGAGTGATAAAATTGAATCGAGCACCAGTTGAAAATTAATATTGATGATCTGTTTTTGGATCACGTGTATTGCTTGTTTATGATAGGAAACTAAAATGTTGATCGGTAACCGCGTGATCAGGAAATTAGGAAGGCTTTTTGCCCCTTGGAGCTGCGTGCAATCTTGACGATCCAAGCAAGCAGAGATAACCAGTTGTCCCTATTTTCATGAAATATCCCCTTTCATTAGCATCTCAAGAAGACATCCGACAGATAATTTTTCCATTTTACCCCTTTTAAATGGTCCCACGTCGTGGACCAGAGGTAATCCACGAAACTCTAAATTTACCCAGCAACTAGCAAGCTAGACAGCGAGTTAAAGTAACCAGGCAGGCCCGGGGGGGAGTGTGGTGGTCTTCTTTCTCTGAGCCCTGTTCTTCTTTTCTTTTTCAAAATTTATTGCGTATTATTTCCCCTCACCTTCCCATTTCCTTCCCAGAGAGCCCAATCTGCTCTCGTTTCTTTTTTGATGTGGTGCTTACCGGCCCTCACAGCAAACGGACATTCCAATGGCAAAGTATCTCAATCCGGCGATGTTTTCAGACAGCCAAAGCTCCCCTGAACAGCCACGAGCGCAGAACTAAGCCAATCGCACCCCGAATAGAAATCTGGATGCCTACCATCCACCGTCCACCATGCCTAATCCGTCCAACTGTGTGCTCGTTGCTTGCGTGGCGGTTATTTAGCGATTGGTCCATGAGGCTTGGCTAAGCACCGGGTTCGCTGCATTAGTCAAAGCTTGGCAAATCAGAGGCCAATAACCTGCGTCTCCTGCTGTGACGAAAGATCCACCAGTCCGGCCGCGTCAACCAGAAAATCCAAAGTTCCCGATGCAGACGCACGATGTAAGCCCAAAGTTGAGATCGGGGAATCACAAGAACACCTGAAGAAAAGGATTTATATGCATCCAGTATTCCAATATGCCACATTCTGTCATGCCATGCCTCACGCCTTGCTGAGAATTTGACCCTTCTCTTGCGTTCTTGCTCTTCTTTCTCTCTCTCTCCCCGCTCCCCCCTCCCCCCTTTGTCGCCCTCTCTCGACTGAGTAGCCAATATGCCGCGCTCCTTTGCATCGTCCCGGTCGAGTCAGAGTGACAAGGATAAGAAGAACCAGAACCCGCAGCCTGTCAAACCCGAGCAAACTGGTAGGTGTCTATCCCTGGGTCGAGGATTGACGGGGGACGCACTAACCCGAATTTCCACCGAATAGCTACCAATGACGCTGCCTTCTCGCTTGGGGCGATACAACATCTTGATCGCGAGGGCAAGGTGATCGGTACGTTTTTATTCTTATTTTTTATCTATTTATCTATATATTTTTTCCCACTCCATCGCCAGCCCTGATTTAATTTGCTATTATGGAGCCTAACCGACGTAGCTGATCCTGATCGCTCAAACCCAACCCGCCCACGACTTGAGCGACCACTGGATACCATCAGGGGGTTTGAGGCGGCAATACAGGCCCGCCGGGGGGAGAATGTTATGTGATGATTGAACGGACTGGACATGGACTGGGTTCCATCGAATTATGGGAGGCTGTAGAGATAGCCAATGATGATTTTTCTTCCCCCTTTTTTTCTATATTTTAAACTTTTCCTTACCCTTTTTTTTTTTTTTAGAGGGGGCCTGGTGCTTGTTTTGCTGCCTAATTTGAGAGTTGCAGATTTTTTTTTCTTTTTTTATAGTATTATTATTCAACCGATGATTTACCTAGAAATAGTCATTCCCCACTCCTAGCAAAATTGAAACGCGTCAGCAGTATTCTAGCGTGGAGTTACTTTACGGCCGACCCAGACTAGCAGATTGATATAAATCTCCTGCCCGTCAGTCGGCCGTTGGTTTACTCCTCTTTCTCCTGCCCCCCTCTTTAGCAAGTAGGAAGGTTCCATTCGCTTATATTTCTTTCTTTCTTTCTGTCGAGCAGAATGAAGTTTGCTTTGGTTGCGGCAGCCCTTGTGGGCAGTGCCTTGGCTGATATTGATCCCATCATTATCAAGGTATACATATATATATATAATTTGTTTTTTCCCCTGCTGAAATGCTATAGCCTGGGAAGAAAGAATTTTTTTAAGCTAATGAATGGCCTTAGGGCTCTAAATTTTTCTACTCTAGCAATGACACCCAATTGTATGGTTCCCCTTCCCGGCTGCTTGGCCAATCGACCTCTGTACCACCTATCATCAACTAATTATTCATGAATTAATTAATTAGTTATATCCGTGGTGTTGCCTACCAACGTATGCTCTCTCTCTCTCTTTTATTGATTCGTAAAAAAGAAATAAAAATTGGGTGTCAATTTCCTCTAACATTCTTCCAGAGGATTACTCCAGCAATGGCACGACCGATGGAAGCACCAGCTACATCGATCCCCTGTCCGACAGCACCCTGTGCAAGCGCGATGTCCCCATCCTGCAGGACTTGAACACCAACACCATCCGAGTGTATGCTGTTGACCCGACCGCCGACCATGACGCATGCATGCAACTGCTGGCAGATGCTGGGATCTATGTCATTGCCGATCTCTCCGATCCGACCCAGTCGATTGACCGCAACGATCCACGCTGGGAGACCTCTCTCTACACCCGGTATACGAACGTGATTGACTCTCTCGCGGGATACAACAACACCCTGGGATTCTTCGCCGGCAATGAAGTCTCGAACACGGTTTCCACGACTGATGCGAGCGCCTTCGTCAAGGCCGCCGTCCGCGACATGAAGGCTTACATTAATGCAAAGGGCTATCGATCCATGGGCGTGGGATACGCTACTAACGATGACTCCGCCATCCGTGTCAACATGGCTGATTACTTCAACTGCGAGAGCTCGGAGGAGGGAATCGATTTCTGGGGCTACAATATCTATTCGTGGTGCGGAGACTCGACTTACCAGGCGTCCGGGTATAAGGCTCGCACCGCCGAGTTCAGCAATTACTCTGTCCCTGTGTTCTTTGCTGAGTATGGATGTAATGAGGTCGAGCCTCGCACTTTCACTGAGGTGGAGGCCCTCTTCGGAGATCAGATGAATGATGTGTGGTCGGGCGGTATCGTGTATATGTACTTCCAGGAGTCGAACGACTACGGTAAGTTGGACCGATTCTTCCTGCGCCTGTTGGGCTTGTCGATGATACCTCTTCAAGATGGAAACCAGAGGAAAATAATAATAATAACAACCAGAATAAGAGTACTAACTCAACGGTGCTAGGTCTGGTTTCCGTCATCGATAGCACTAGCGTCTCCAAGCTCACGGATTACACCTATTACTCGAAGGAGATTGCCAAAGCTACCCCAACCGGAACTAACAAGGCCTCATACACACCCACCAACTCGGCCCTCCAGAGCTGTCCCGCTGTGAACACGGCATGGCGCGCTATTGCTACCCCCTTGCCCCCAACTCCCGACAGCACCCTCTGCGAGTGCATGAACGATGCCGCGTCCTGCGTCATCTCGAGCGACGTCTCAGCCTCCAAGTATGCCGATCTCTTCTCGGTGGTCTGCGGCTACACCGACTGCGCAGGTGTCACAGCCAACGGCACGACCGGTTCATACGGTGCGTACGGCATGTGCACCCCCAAGCAGCAACTCAACTTCATCCTCAACAAGTACTACAGCGAGCAGAGCTCCGCCTCCTCAGCCTGCGACTTTAGTGGTTCGGCCACTGTCGTCTCTGCCACGTCGGCCACCGGCACCTGCAGCTCTTTGATGTCGGCGGCTGGTACAGCTGGCACTGGCACAGTCACCTACTCTGGTGTTGCAGCTGCCGCGGCAACGACTTCTGCGTCTAGTGGATCGACCCTTCACCAGGGACTTTTGCTGGATGTTCTGAGACTCTTGATGTAAAGGATCGGGGGTTTCTTCCATCTTGTTTATTACTTTTTTATTATCTCAACCCCCCCCTCTCTATCTCTGTCATTTTTTATTTATTTCGGGGCTTGTTTCTTTTTTCTCTATAAATGGTACTATTCGCTTTCAACTGCTTATTCATTGGTAAAGTTTTCTTCATTCCTTCGTTCCATATTTTTATCAATTTTTTTTTGTTGATTTTTTAATTTTTCTGAACTCCGTTCCGTGATAGAGTCCTACCCGAATAAATATACTCGAGATAGAAGACCACTTGGTAACTGGGAAAAGAACCGCTATGGAGAGGGGACGGGACTTGTGTATGTGTAGGTATTTATAATTGTATGAGTTTGTAGAGTATCCTTGTGCTGCACGCAAAGTAATAGCAGGCAGCAAGTGAAGAGAGGTAGTTTTGCCAGTAGAACCACCTCACCTAAGAAGGCACTAGATAGACGGTACCTCAATCCTCAACCGACGCTTCAATATCCATTGAAATGGAAAAAAAAAAATAAAAAAAGAAAGAAAAAGAGAAAGATCATATCATTTACGGTTATGTCTACATGAAAACAGACGTCAAACTAACATTAGAGAGGGAAAAAAAAGGGAGTGGAAGCCAGGGGGGGGGAAATCAAGTAATCTTCCTCTTGGACAGAATAGCACAGTTCTCGTTTAATTGATCCCACGAATGCGCCTCTAGACAAGCCTGTCGACTCAATCGCACGGCTCGGGAGGTTCGGTCTCGCATTTCCTTTTCGTATGTGTCAAGAGCTGTCTTGGCGTCTTCTTTGCCTGAGTGGATCTTTTCGATCGCATTAACGAGGTTGTAGGCGTCGAGAAGGCCGTGGTTTGCTGCTTCGCCGCGATCTGTGATAAATGAATGTGTTAGTCTAGGGAATAATTATATTTCTCTTTGCTCTTTTTCTTCCTTTTTTTTTTTTTTTTTTTTTTTTTTCCCCTAAAGAAAAGCTCAAACTTACACATCGTCATTGCATGGGCCGCATCACCAGCCAAAGTCACTCTTCCACCACGATTATCCCACTCCAAACACTCCCAGTCGGCCAGTTTAATCTCTAGCACAGGTGTCCCCTCCGGGATACGCTGCACGGCGTCATAGAGGAAGGGGACGAAGCCCTGGACTCTCTGCTTCATATTGGCTAAGCGACCCTCATCAGTGGGGGCGACCTCGTCTTCGGGCGACCTGACTGGCCACGATATATTAATCTGAGCGCGGTAGCGTTCCGCGCCATTAGTCCCGGCCGTCCCGTTAACGAGTGGGGTCTCCAGCATGGAGAACCAGAAAAAGACGCCCGATTCCGGATGACACCCCTGAAAGAGGAGGGGATCCATGGCTCGCAAGGGCGCGATTTCCTCAGGGGTCAAGTCGACAGCGACGCCAGTGAAACGGATGGGGAGTTGGATGTTGCTGTAAGCATCGGGACGGAGAAGTTGACGGACCAGCGATCGACTGCCCTCGACACCGACGACGAGTTGGCCCTGGACCTTGGTGCCGTCCTTGAAGACGAGCTGTGGTGATGATGGTGATGCGGAGAAGTCAATGTCTGTGACGCGGCGATCCCAGTGGACGTGGTCTTCGATGCCGACCATGAGGGCCTTGCGGGTCTTTTCCCGGTTTACGCGCCAGCGTACACTGGGTGGGATCTTGAATTTGGGGTCTCCCGTGGCGAGATTGATGAAGAGGAAATTGCCATTGTCGTGGAGGGCGACTTCGGGGTCGACTTGGACGTCTTGGATGCGCTGGAGGGTGTCTGCGGGGAGAATCTGTTGAATGTATTCTAGGGCCCAGTGGAGGGTGATGGCCCAGCCTTGTCCGCGGCTGTCGGGATGGGGGTCTCTTTCGTAGATCTCAAAGGGGATGCCTTTCTATTCAGATAAATTAATGAGGATACTTTTTCCCTTCTGAGGAAGAAAGAAAGTGGTACCTTTTTTAATGCTTGACCGAGTGTGAGGCCGACGATGCCTGCGCCGACAATGAGCACGGGATCCATGTTTTCTTTTGTGTGGGATTATGAACTGGAGAAATAAAAAAAAAAAACAAATAAAATAAAATAAATATTATTATCTACCTCCTCCGTGAGAGCTCGACCAGCCAAATCATATATAAATAAGCATGTCGTCAGACTGATAAGCGTAGAAACATGGTCGCCAGCGCGAAATCGGACCGTCGCGTAGATAACCGACGGTTTCTTTTAGTTATCGCGACGGATAATTTTTTGGAGACTTAAATACCCAATTTCCCCTCACTGGCATCCATCCACCATCCATTCGTGTTTCTTCCTCTGTGTTTCTCCTCTTCTTGTTATCTGTATCCTCACCTCAGTCAATTGAAGAATTACCCTAGTTGAAACCATCCCAATCGCTCTCAAAATGACCGGACACGAAGCTCTCAACCCCATTCACCCCTCCGTCCTTCCCCACCTCGACCCAGTCTTTATCGATCTCTACAACGCCCACGTCGCCAACACTCCCAACAAGCCCATTGATCTGTCAATTCTGCGCTCCAAGTACTCCGTTTTGTACTCCTACGGCACGGGCCCTGCTCCTGAGCCCGCCCGTGTCTACGATTCCACTGTCCCCGGCCACAATGGCGAGGAGATTCCGTGTCGTGTGTACGAGCCTGCGACACCTGGACCCTGGCCCGTGCATATCGATTACCATGGTGGAGGTATGGACCCTGCATAGTAGATAAATAAATCAGTAACGAACGCTAACACACTAAAAAAAAAAAAGGCTGGGGTCTCGGCGATCTCGACACCGAATCTCACATCTGCAAACACTTTGCTGTCAAGGCATCCGTTTGTGTGATCGATGTCGCTTACCGACTCGTCCCCGAATTCGCCTTCCCCATCGGCGTCCAAGACTCCTTCGCAGCTCTACAATACATCGCATCTGCGGCTGGAGCCACCAAATTCAACATCGACGCTAGCCGTATCTCCCTCGGTGGTGTCAGTGCCGGCGGTAACATCGCTCTGGCCTGCGCCCATCTCGCCCGTGATGCATCCATCCCACTGAAGCTCATCGCGGTCGGCACGCCCGTCATCGACGACATCAGTCGGTACAATAGTGCCGCGGATTCACCCTTCCCCAGCATGCAGGAGATGGAGCACGCGCCCACGCTCAACTGGGCGCGTCTGAAGTGGTTTGATACCCTCAAGTGGCAGAGTTTGGCATCTGAGGCTGAAGACCCCGTGAAGCGGGAGCAGCAGTTGGCTGCCGTGGGCTGGTATAAGGATTTATTGAGTGCGCCTAACTTTGGGAATCTGCCTAAGACTGTGATTTATACGGCGGGCTGCGATCCCCTGCGGGATGAGGGTGAGGCTTATGCGAGGAAGTTGGTGGAAGCTGGGAATGAGGTTATTCTCAAGAGGTTTAAGGGTGTGCCTCATCCGTTTATGCATATGGATAAGGGTGAGTTTTTTTTTTTTTTTTTTCTTCTTCTTTCTCTCTTCTATACTTTTTAATGATTTGGGCGACGCTGACGGACATTCTAGACCTGTGGCAGGCACAGCAGTTTATTGATATGACGGCAGAGCATATTCGGACTACATTGCATTAGATGATTCGCTTATGGTTATTAAATAATGAATTTTGGGTTATGTAAATAAGTTTTATTTTTGTGTCATGAATGAATATTATATTATTATAGACTTTCTTTCTCTCTCCTCTGCTCTTTCTTGCTGTAAAGTCATTACACTATCCAAGTAAAAATCCATCACCGGCGAAGAGAACAGTGGAAGTAATCCCACCATGAATAAATGTAACTTTAGATAGGAAAATTCATAGATATTATTAATTTACAAGATAAGAGCAGACATGCTAATAAAATATGTAGAATAAAAGATAACATAAATACGATAAGGCAACTCATATCTTATTATATACACCATAACTTAATCTAGGTACCGAACAAAATACTAGAACAACCAAAAAAAAAAAAAAAAGAGAAAGAAATGATACACGCCATGCTAGATCTAAAATGCAAACAACTGCTCCGCCAAAGGCACCACACTCTCCCTCAACCCCCGAAACTGCACACCCAGCACCCTCTTCGTCTTCTCCGAATCACATCCATAATGCGTCTCACGGATGCGCTTGCCGGGCTCACCCACGGGGATACGGCCCTGGAACTGCGGGAGTGTCTCTCGCACTATATCGGCGATTTCCTGTGTATCGTAGGGTCCCTCGGTAACGAGGAAGCGCTCATGTGTGGCGAGTGGGGTTGTAATGGCCTTTAAGGAGGTTTCTGCGAGGTCTTGGACGTCGATCCAGACTTTTCATTATTTCGTTAGCCTTTCTCTCTCTCTCTCTATCCCTCTTTCTCCTGGCCTCTTTATGCAGATAGGGCCTCAGTAGAGAATACAGTAATAACGTACCAGGCGCCTTAGTCGGCGGAATCGCATCCCCGCTCAACACATCCCAAACAATCTGATTGCTCGCGTTCAAAGTGTCCAGTTTCTCAATCGGATGGATCATCTTTCCAAAGACCATGCCCGGGCAGAGCGTCACGAGCTGATATCCCACTTGGTTATCACGGATGTAATCCCAAGCGGCCTTTTCAGCGATGACCTTGGAAGCGCGGTAGGCAGTTGGCTGTTCAAAATAATTAGGTACTTGCCATTGACCATAGTCGAAGAAGGAAAGCGAAAGAACCAAAAAAAAAAAAAAAAAAGAAACATAACATACCACAATCTCTGCATCTCTCCCCTCCTCATATGTCAACGGACTCCAATCCTTCTCCGTGTAGATCGTTCCCGGCGCCAACCCCTTCGCAGCATCATAAACAGCCGCGAAACTCGACATGACGACTACCTTCTTCACGGCTGGCTCGTTCTTAGCAGCCTCACAGACTGTCGTTGTGCCCTTGAGCGCTGGTAGGAGGAGTTTCTCCTCGAACTCGCCTGGTTTCGCATTATAGTTGAAGGCGGAGGCGAGATGGAGCACGGCGTCGCAGTCTGCCACGGCGGGTGCGAATTGATTTAGGTCGGTTGGGTCAGCGACAATTACGAGCTCGAGGTTGGTGATGTCAATGCCTGCTGCGGTGAGAGATTGTCGGGTTGCGTCGGCTTTGGCGCTGGAGCGGACGGTTCCGCGGACTTGGATGGAGGAGGAGAGGAGGGTTGCGATGCAGTGGGCGGCGATGAAGCCGTTGGCGCCGGTTACGAGGACTCTCATTTTTGAACTTTGTTTTTCTTTTTTTTCTTCTTGGCTCTTCTTTTGTTTGGTTTGGTTTCTTGTTGTATATTTTTTATTTCTTTCTTGTGGTTATGGATGTGTGTGTGTGTGTGTGTGTGTGTGTGTGTGTGTGTGTGTGTGTAGGGAGGGCGACAGGGGATTAAGTGTAGGATAAGAAGGGGGGAGGGAGGAAATAGTACTAAATATCGACGGTGATATTGATGTGGGGGATGCAATTATATACGAATACATTTCATGAAAAGTAGCTTGGTTAATTGTATACACAGTAGGCTTTTTTTTCCATTATTTTTTCTACGGAGTACTTTCAAAAGAAAAGTGGAGCCGTCGCATAGATTGGCTAGAATCTAAAAAGAGCAGAATAGAAGATAGTTAATTAATATAATAATAACTACCAAGTTAGATTGGGATCACTGCCGGAGCTATCCTTGACTAACTAAATCCTAACTATCGCGTTTACCCCAACAATCCGAGACCAGACTAAAAATGGTAATAATAATAACAAGTAGGTAATAATAATCATCATAATAAAGCAAGAAGGACCGACTTAGTAAACGTATCGAAAATCCGCCCCTTCTTCCGCCTCCTCCGCCACTGCCCCCGCCCGTCGCTTGTGGGCCAATTTCGCCTCCATCGTGCTACGCGCCGGGGTTCCTAGACGTTCTGCCTTAGCGTTGCGCATTCCGTAGACGACGCGGAGAGAGGTCGAGATAACGATCGCACCAGCGTTGACTGCCACAATCGTGATCTTGGCAGGAATATACCTATTGAACGTGAAAAATATGTGAGTTAGCCTTCAACCGTTGTACAAATGTAATTTGTGGTAGAGGAGAAACATACTGAGGAGCGTCCTGCGCTTGAAAGGTCTGAGGACCGATGATGTTGGCGATACTGAAACCCGCCGACACGAGCGAACTACCTGCAACTTTCATCGTGTAGCCTTTGAAGTTGGCGCCGGTCCAGGCGAAAATGAGCGCCAGCGGGGCGACGGTCTAAATAGCTTGATTTAGTTTTATTTTTCTTGCTCAATAGAAATGAAGGAAGTCTTACCGTGTTCACCATATAAATGCCCGCGAGACATCCTCCCTGATTCGAAGAGGGCAAAAACGACATTAAGCACGATCCCAAGAGGGTTGGGATTAAAAGAATATCAATGGCAATCCAGCGCGAATATCCCTTGGAGATCGCGTAGGTGGAAAGCATGGTGGCGGTGATACTCACAATGCCCGAGGGCATGTTGAGTAAAGCACTTTCCTTGGAAGTGTACCCGAAGCCCTTGATAAGGATGGAGGAGAAGGTGGTGATGACCCCACTGGGGATGGTGATTAGGATCGTGAGCAGGACAAGCAGCCAGGTTTGAAGATCACCAAAGGCCTCGACCAGCGAGGTCCAGCGGAAGACCTTCTCTCCGACGCCGGCGCTGTCATTGCGGAGCCGCTGAGCGAGACGGTCGCGTTCAGCGGGCGTGAGGAACTTCGCACTCTCGGGGGTTTCTGGGAGCAGGAAAAGGACAAGGAGAGCGACAATGATGTTCACAATGCCCACGACAACGAACATGATACGCCAGCCGTGGAAGCTGAGACTTGGGGGAGCATGTTGAGCACCGAAGGAGATGAGGCCGCCTACGATCTGTCCAACGCCGAGACCGCAGTACCACAGTCCGTAGCGGGGAGTGGATTCGGCGCGGGTGTACCACATACTGGTGTACATGGTTAAAGCGGGGGCTAATCCAAATGGCATTCATTCATTAGTGGGTGAGCCTTTTTTTAATTATTGTATCCATCCCCACCGCCCCTCTCACTGTGCTACCCTCTGATAGGGGGTGATAAGTGATAAGGGTAGCACGGTGGGAAAAGCCGTTTGTAATTAGAAAAGAGGGAGGCAAAAAAGAGAGGCCATACCGATTACAGCCTCCATCATCCCCAGAATCGTACGCACGGCCATCATGCCGGCAAAGTTCTTTGTGGCAGCGGAGCAGCTGAGGAGGATACCCCAGACCAGGACATTGAATCCGAGGACTTTGCTAATGGGGAACTTTTGCAAGAGGATACCTATAGAAGATTATTATTATTATTGTTACCATGATTTTAATGTTATGATAAAAGAAGGAGGGAGAAGAAGAGAGTCATACCTTGTGGAATCTCAGCGACGGCATAGGCAATAAAGAAACCCGTCGCCAACCAAGAAAAATCATTGCCAGTCATCCCCAAGTCATCCTGCATGCCCATGATATTGGCATACTATAATCATCATCATTAGTTTATGCCTCATAAGAGTAAGAAGATAATAAGAATAATAATAACAAGTAAGGGAAAGAGGGAGACCCACGTTCAGGGACACCTTGTCTAGGAATTGTAAAAAATAAGTCATGAACATAATAGGCAGGATACGCCAGTCGACCCGTCGCAACAGGGCGCGGTCGCTTTCTCGCATCTCACCCTCCGCATAGTCGACGGGGGCGGTTTTTTCGTCTTTCTCAAGGTCCATTGAAGACATTTTAGTAGATTGTCTGAATGACAGGGAGTCGGAAGGGCCAAAGGAGTGGCATGATGGGATGTTTTTAAAACCGTTTGATTCTGCGGTGACCGTGTCCTTCCCCAAGGCAACTAGTTTATCTCTCGTCTTGGGATTGGATAGGATTGGATAACATAGTTCGAGGATAGGAGAGGAGAGGATGGAAGGATTGGGACGTCTGGGGAAAGCTGCATATGCAGCCGTCGCATAGATAGCGCCGTCTTGGTGGAGTTAGTCGAGGACTAGTGGCGACTCGGCGTGTCTTGGGCAAGGACAGAGTTGAGACTAGTTTATCTAGACCCTCCTGTGTTAATTAATATGACGATGATGATTAGCGCAGACGATGAGTCTTAATTATGATTCCCATTACTCACTCTTGATTCACCGACGGGACACTAATCGATAGCACATGCTCTCTTTATCCGATCCGTCGCTTCATCGATAACGCGAACGCTCATCCAAATTTTCATAGAAAAATGTTTTTCATCATACCACCATTAGATTAATTCCTGTCAGGAGGGGTTAGAAAGAGAGATATATATATGACGTACGCGCATCTGCGGAATTAACTTCATTCCCATTTCAACGTCCAAAAAAGAGACAAACACAAAACACACTCACAATGCCTGCTAGAACTGACTCCCCTCTCAACGTTGCCGTCATCGGTGCTGGTCTTGGTGGTCTCTCCGCGGCTGTCGCCCTGCGTCGTCAGGGACACAATGTCACCGTCTACGAGCGTTACGACTTCGCTGGCGAGGTTGGAGCTTCTCTCAGTGCTGCTTCCAACGGATCCAGGTTCCTCGAAGAATGGGGCGTTGATGTGAAGGCTGCGAAGCCCGTACGTTTCTCTCCTCTATCTCGCCTTCTTGGGCGCAACGCAAGCGATTGAAGGCTAACTAACCAATGAAACAGGTAATCCTGAAAAAGCTCATCATGCACGACTGGGAATCTGGCGAGGTGCAAAGTGAATATGGTCTAGGCGACTATAAGGCCCGATTCGGAACTGTAATTTACTCCCTCTCTCCTTTTCCTTTTTGCGATTTTTCGACTACTGTGAAATACTAATTCTGGCTCTATTTGACAGGAATACAACAACTTCCACCGCATTGATATTCACAAGGAACTCCTCAAATCCGCCTTCGAGGGGGCTGGCGAGGGTCCTAAATGCACACTTAAAGTGAACCACAAGGCCGCGCAAATGGATGCCGAGGCCGGTACAATTGTGTTTGAGAACGGCGAGAGCACCACAGCCGATCTGATCGTTGCTGCTGATGGAATTCGGGTATTTCACCTTCCCCTATTCGAAATAATCTTTTAATAAAAGAAGGCTAAATTGCAAATCGTAAAACAGAGCCAAAGCCGAGAATCCATGGGTGTCATTCCCGATTTCGAAATGTCCACCTCCTGCTGCTACCGCTGCATCATCGGAGCCGATAAGCTCCGCGAACTCGGACTCGAAGACTACATCAACAACGAAGCCATCGAATACTGGGGTGGATTCGGCATCGACAAGATCGTCATGTCACCCTGCAGCAACGGCGAAGTCGTCAGTTGCTACTGCTTCTACCCGGCCAATGTCAACAACCTCCGCGAAGACGGATGGAATATCTCCGCTACCCCACAACAGCTGCTCGATACCTTCCCCAAGTTGGATCCCCGTATGCGCAAGCTGATGCTTAATGCCGAGGATATCAAGATGTGGCGACGTAAGTTATCCGCCTACTATAGGTATAGAATCATTTTTCTCGGATGGAAATTAACAAAAATGCATGTAGTATACCGCCACCAACCATACCCCTACTGGGTCAAGGGTAAGGCTTGTCTCCTCGGTGACGCCGCCCACCCCATGATGCCCGACCAGTCGCAAGGCTCCTGCATGGCCTTCGAAGACGCCGGTGCCCTGGGTCTCATCTTCAACAAGAGCTTCCGCGAAAAGTACGACGTCGCTGGTGGATTGGCCCTATACGAGAAGATCCGCAAGCCCCGTGCCACGCGTGTCCAGGCCGCCAGTTTCCGTGCCCGCGAGGATCTGAATGAGCGTATCGGCTGGTCTAGCAAGACGGATCGACCGGGCAAGTTGACGATCGAGGAGGTGTGTGGGTATGATATGGCGAAGCATTTGGAGGAGTTGATTGCGGCTTAGATTGTTTTTTCTTTTTTTCTTTCCCCCTTCTTGTAAGTAGTATTTTCGGTAAAGGCATTATTTTACGTGGTTTATGTGTTAATGGATGATTGATTTTGATATGCTGTATATTCTTCGTTATTAATTTATATATAAATTACCTTATTTTCCCTCCATTCAACATTGTCTACTATGTTTGCCTTATTTGTCTCCACTTTATTAAGATACACTTGTTTCCCTCTAAAAAAATAAAATAATAAAATAAAAAATTCAATCATCACTCGTTTTAAATTCTATACTACATATGTCTGTCGTGTACATAGTTATGTTTGAGAACTCTCGGTTCTAAATAAATACCATTCCCGGAAACTGCGTGTACCGCACCGACGCCCAATTCCACTCACGATCCTGCGCCCACATCGTTTCCAATAACTGTCGCGCCCGCGCGATATGTCCAAACCCAAGTGTATGCTCCATCACCATTAACCGCTCCTTCACCACCATCCGTCTCTCCATATTTGTACTGCTCGCCCCCGCAATCACTAGCGGGAACAAGAGACTCCCCTCGACTGGACTCCCGTACGGAATCGCAAGCACGCATGCTAGAATCATCGCAATCGCCGTTTCGACCTCTACGTGGTGCGGATCGTACCCGTCAACGATTTGGTGGAGACGGAGACGGATCGCCCATTCGAAGGCCGTTGTGGCTTGGTCGGCGTGGTCTTTCATAACGGAGTCAAGACCAAGGCCGGCCCATCCAAGTGGAAGGGGAGGGGAATGTGACGACGAGGAAGAGGAGGATGATGAGGTGGTGGAAGATGAAGTGGTATTAGCATTAGAATTAGCAGTGGTTGTAGTGGTAGTAGGGATAGCAGGAGGCGATTTTTTGGAGTTGTATTGAGCGCGCCAGGCGTCAAGTTGGGTCTGGACGTGGGCAGCCGCAGTACGGAACCCGATGTCGGAAAGTTCATCAACCCTGCGGTCCCGATGGGCAGCAAGGAGATTCACCATCCCCAAGAAGTCGAGGAGGGCGGGGGCCATACCGGAAATAGGATCTCGAGGCACGATGGAGCGGGGGTTGGCGAGGGAGGGGGCAATGAGGTTAGATTGAGCATTTGTGCCAGTGGTGAGATCGGAAAGGCTCTCGCCATCTCGGAGGAGAGGTGGCTTGCAACGGGAGATAGTGGACATGGAGTCAAGATAGTGGAAGAGCCGAAGACAAAAGGCCCCTTCCTGGGTGGATTCCAGAGCCTTCACACCGGCCGATCGGAGTAGAGTACTGGCGGCTTTCAAATGCCATTTCCAAACTCGGGATGTTCCGTCAAAGAGTTCCGTCAGGCAGAGCAGGAGGACCGTTGCGCAGGCCTCTATCGTTGATTGTATATCTTGGCGGCTGAGTAGGTGGTTCACTTGCGCTAGTGCTATATTTGGCCCGATAGATTAGCTGATATTCCTCGCCCTTTTACCATTTCAACTTAGGAATAGCATCGTTGGTGCCATCAGATAAGGTTGATGAAAACTCACCCCGCCCTTGACGCGCTAATGCACGGTTCCAGATAGATGGATAAACTCGTTTCCAGTGACCCCCACTGAGACCCAGGATCACGCTAGTCAGAGTGTCGGAAGCGGCTGCCATTGGTAGAAGTGTTGTTAGGAAGGGATTCCCGTCGGGTTCGACAGAGCGTGACAAAGCGCGCGCCACGATATGCAGGTAGTGGTTAAAGAGAGACCGGTCCTCCTCAGTGTGGAGATGTGGGTTGGCTGATACAGACATAGGGGAAGCGACGGGGCCGACGGCTGCAGCAGCGATGATCGTATCTGGGGTTAGCCATGCGGCAACACTTGGCGCTGCAGTAGTTGTTGCGATAGCGGTATCTAGGAGGATCGGATCCGGATCTTCTTCTGGAGACGAAGCTTGTTCATCGGAAGTGGCGGTATTCGGATTGCTAGCGAGGGATTGCGGGTCCTCGAAGGCCATTGGGAGGTGGATAAGATTGTCATCGGTAGTGCCATGTTGAAGGTCATCAACAAGGACATGCGACGGAGAACCTCCTTCGGCATTGGGAGGGGAGTTCGGATGTGGTGATAATGCCTTCCACCGACAGGGAAGGTTTAATCGGCGACAATCACTACACCGTGGGCGGAGCTCATCACACTTCTTTTTCCTATCGCTGATGTTAGGGGTGGTATGACGTGGGTGGGCAGGGGGAACAAATGTACCTAGCTTTGCAGGAGAGGCATCCACCACGCGAGCGCGATGCTCGCGGACGGCGATAAGCCTGAGATTTGGATTCCTCTGACCGTTTACCGGGCAGCTGGGGCTCACAGACATGGCCGAGACCTGGACATACTTTAGTTTTTCACCTTCTTCCTTTCCTATTTCAATTTATTCACAGTTCCTGACTTACGGGCACAGCGGGAACAGGGTGTGTTTCCATCGCAGCGTTGCTTCTACTCACTCCAGTTAGCTATCCTGACCATCAATAATATTGCTAGGATGTACTGACTATCTGAGCGCAACGAGCGCAGACCCGACCTGAGGAAGTCATGACGAGAGCACTGAATCAGTTGCTGCAGTAATGAGAAAAGTGTAAAGAAGCGACGGGGATGAGAGGAAATGTTTCTTATCAGCATCCGATCCGACGGTCCTCAGGAAAAGTAAGAGATAAAGAATGACAGATATGGGCGATTTGATAGGAAACCTCCTTCCGATCCGAATTTCTATTATTAATTGATTGGTCTATTATGCGGGGTCTGGGGTTTTAGTGTTGTTTAGCGTTTCTTGGTGGCGTCTTGGACTCCTTTTCACGGTTATTTCGGAGGCTTTCCACACTCTTCTGCCCCCTGTAATAGCTTCACTGCCCCCATAGAACCGCACTCGGCTCGCGGTCGGCTCAATCTTCGTGGATTATATCCTGCCACTCTGGTCACCAGTAAGACAGCCACAGAGTTAATTCCGCACCTTGCCTCTAGATGCGTGAGCCTAAATGCCGCCCCCTCATTTTAATGCGACGATCTCGTCTAGGGAAAGCTGGAGAAAAGGCCCACTGCTGTACAGAAGCGGCCCTAGGTTTATCCACGTACCCCTTAGGACGTCATTGTTGGTGGATACTAGGCTGTGCGCTGTGTTCAAGAAAGCAGGGTCATCACCACATCGTATGCGCCGGTTTCTTTAATGAGGGTGGTCATGAAGCCTTTCTCCACGATGACGGTTTCTCATGGAGCGTGTCCCTGGAAATTAGTCAGGGAAATTGGCGATATGAGGATGCGACTGTCAATTAACATAAGGGTGGTAAACGCCACATACAGAGACGTCCATTGACTCAAATAGCGATATTATATAGTAGCTAGCTACTACAGCTATTATAGCTATTATAGCTATTATAAGATCTAAGAATTATATAAGAATACTTATTTATTATATATAAATAGCTTTTAGTTATCTATACTTAATTTCTATAATCATTAATTTTATATTATTACTTTATTAGATTAACTTATTAATAATATAACTAATAATAAAGTACATATACTTTTATTAGCCCTTTAGATATTAATTAAGTTACTTTAAATAAACCATAGACAGCTAAGTACCAAGCTCTAGGAAGCTTGCCCTTAATCTAAATACCAAACTAGGTGAACTTATCAGTTGAAACAAGGTTAGAAACCTTTAGGGTTTCCCAAAAAGGGTTTTGTAACATAATAGGAGTATACATCCATCCTATTAGCCCCCCTAATATTAAGAGTTATATAATAAGTAAACCCTAGTCAGCTAAGTACCAGAGTCCCACAGACTTTACCCTCAATCTGAATACCAAACTAGTTGCAGAACTCACAGTCGAACCAGGGTTAGAAGCCATAGGGTTAACCGAAGGGTTTCGTAACATACAGACATAAAAGAGCAGGAGAGCTAAGCCTGTCTTTGTATGGGGATTCTGGCAAGAATCAGTCTCTGTATTTCCAAGATGTATACTTTGGATCCTAG
Source organism: Aspergillus sparsus (assembly GCA_027569235.1). Taxonomy (NCBI): domain Eukaryota; kingdom Fungi; phylum Ascomycota; class Eurotiomycetes; order Eurotiales; family Aspergillaceae; genus Aspergillus; species Aspergillus sparsus. Next base: position 47,688 of record JAPDES010000098.1, read on the forward strand.
CGATCTTATTTGTCCATTCAAATATAAGCCAAACTAGCTTTCTGCCTAATCCAACCTAGTACCAAACTGCTGTAGATTCGCATCTGATTCCTTGTGTAAGATGCTTATAGCAGCTTGGGGTAAGGGCGTGAAAGTTGTTAATAAAGTAATTAATTAGATTTTAAAGGCTTATAAAATGAGTATTAATCAGCTTCTTATTATATGGGGGGAAGTTTAAGAATTACAAACTGCATATAGAAAGGAAAAGTAAAAATATAGAAAATGTAAAAAGAAGATATATTATAAGTAAGAAATTATAAGAGAAGAGGTATAGATACTTATATAAAGTTAAATTAAAGCACCTTAGACTACTATCACTGTTTAACTAAACCTGAGCTTCTGGTCTCTGAAGCATGTGTATGCTGTTAATTTCAGTGTAGTAAATATAGTGTCCTTACCTAGATATATTTTTGGGCAGAGGTGACCAACTCATTTACGTGTCCAACTCGCTTACTGACTACGTTAGAGTACGAGTTGGATTTCTTATGTAATTGCTTGGGCAGCTCGTCCATGGTTCAATTCGTTGTCCTCCGTCTGTTGTGTCAAAACTACTCAAGAACTCAAGGGATGTATAAGGACTGTCTTTACCCTATGTAAATAGCTTTAGTTACTCGTGCTCAATTTACTACTTTAACTGACAACAGAAGTATACGTGCTTCCATTGGTTCTCTGACATTAATAGTTTATACACGGAGTAACCCTAGTTAGTTTAGTACTAAGCTCTAGGGAGCTTGCCCTCAATCCGCATTCCAAACCAGTCGCAGAACTCATCAGTCGAACCAGGGTTAAAAAATCTTAAGGGTTTTCCGAATGGTATCGTGACGGAGATTACCTCTAGCGTGGTCATAACACAAAACAATTGTTGCAGTTTCTTTGAAAAAGACTAAGTGTCTGATGGAGGTTGGTGCTTCCTACAAAAGATACGATCCAATGTTGAATCCGCTTCGAATGATAATCTTGAAGGCCTTGTTCTTCTGATTCTATCCTAGATTGCTCGCTTTAAATGTACAAGTTTCCATATAGTTTCCACTATTTTAAGAGATTGATTGCTGTTTTGCTATATCGGCCCACCGAATATTCCAATATTTACTTCGTGGTGTTGAGGCGTCGATGTCGATATCCTGGATACGGATTCGTAATAGATTCGCCCGCGATCCCGGAGACATTTGAACTCCGCGGGGTCGAATCCTGCCTACCACCTCGTTCCGCCGACAATGAATTATAGACCTAAAAAATGAACCACACAGTTGGATGAAGGGATGGCATGTGTGGAATCACAAGACCTACCATTTGGATAGGATTGCCCTTCATGACACAAATACAGTAGGTAGTATCCCACGCCAGATCAGTGAAGGAAGTAGCGGTGAGCCTTTGAATCGACAGTATGGTCGAGCCCCTCTCCTGCATCTCAGCTGCGCCTCCAGTCTCACCTCTTCCTGCATGACCCTTTGCGTGTTACTTTATACCAGTCGGGAGGGATGTTTGAGGAGGCCATGGGAAACTGTAAGGAATAGTGTGTTTGAATAAAGCATTCAAGATAATTGGAGTATTGTAAGACTCTTGCCAAAAAGTATAATTCCAGTGTGATGTTAATGATTATTATTAGCTAAAGGTGGGCAGTAATAGGAAACAGGAATTTACGGGAATCATAGTTGGATTAATATGATAAATTGGTGTGGATTGATGGCAATAAGCCTAGAAGCTAGTTTTATTAGCACTATACATGTGCTCAAAATGCATACGTAGGTACACACATAATATACTAGCTAAATGGGGAAAAGAAGCGAAGAAATAAATGGCAAAGTGGCGATGAAAAAAAGATTGTGTGACCAACTTGCATATGAATTATATTACTTTGTAGCTAGTGGAATGTAAAATTTTATCTCTAGTCATTTATCTTGCTAGAAGCAGGTAGAATATGTTATCTAGCCTGTGCAGATCAATAAAAGTTCATTATTTAAGGTGCGGTATCCCCCAAGGTGGGTTGTTTCTCTACTCAGTTCAAGTTTACTCAAGGTAATAAGCTATGGCAGATGAATGTGAGATTGAACAAGCGGGCACAGCTTCCCAAGTAAGTAAGCTTTTCTTATAATATTAGTCCATTACATTGTCTTTGTGGTGGACAATATTAACTAGTATAACTGATCATGATTGATTCCTTTATCACAATTTTAATTTAATTAAAGCTAATTTTGAAACTTGTCAAGGAAACCTATTGGGTCAAAGCCTCGGTTCTAAGAAATAATGGATATATCAACTTCGAAGGTCGTCCAGCCAAAATTATAGAGTGGCAAAAACAATCAGGTTCCATCATAATCACGGCATTAGACATCTTCACAGGCAAGAGATATCAGGGTACCTTTACTACTAATGAAGATGTGGAAATTCCTGATGTCACACGCAAAGAATATACACTGGTATGTAGGAAGAATTTAATCAAGGGCCAATGCCAGTTTATGCTAACAGTTAGATATAAAGCTGAATATAACCACAGATGGCTTGGTTTCCTTGATGTGCGACAATGGCGATACTAGGGAGGATCTCCCTCTTCCTGATGGAGAACTAGGCAATAAAATTAATGAAAAATTCCAGCAAGGGTCAGGGCAAGTCCGTAAGTTGCAAATAGTGGGAAAATAATGAGTTTATAAAAGCCTTATGCTAATAGTTGGGGGTTTATAAATTACAGGAATTACAGTGTTTGCTGCGATGGGTGAAGAGGGTATTGTGACGTTCACCATGAACTAGTTGGTAGGCTTCAACCGCGCGGAGTGTGAATAACTCTGGATTGCGGTGAATCTACCACAAATTCATATTCGGGATACCGACATGACGCCTCAACGCCACGAAGGAAATATTGGAATATTCGGTGGGCCGATATAGCAAAACAGCAATCAATCTCTTAAAATAGTGGAAACTATATGGAAACTCGTGCATTTAAAGCGAGCAATCTAGGATAGAATAAGAAGAACAAGGCCTTCAAGATTATCACTCGAAGCGAATTCGACATCGGATCGTATCCTTTGTAGGAAGCACCAACCTCCGTCAGAGAGATTTCTAAGGAGTGTCCGCTATATCAGTTTCCTAATCCTATTACAATAAAACTAAGTAGCAGTGACATAGAAAACTTAAGTAAATAAATTTGAAAGAAGAACTATTAAGGGAAGAATAACTGCTGTTTAAAATTAAAAATAGGAGTGTGATAAAACTCATAAGATTAATAGGAAATGGTGCTTTATAAAAAGAGGCCAGTATTTACAGTAAAAGAGGTGTCACGTTGGGCACGTGGGGCTGCCGGCGGGTGAAGGGACACCTGACTTGTAACCTGAATTAAGCGCTTGGTATAATGACTTAGAATGTTTGGTAGGTGTAGAATAGTTGACTTGGGAAGGTAGCAGCTAGGTCTTGGAATTTATGGTGGAAATGCAGCTGTAAATGGCTATGATTGTGGTCGAATGTCGCCGGCGGCGTGGTCATTCTTAGGATAATCCATTCCTTCCTAATCGGGCTTGGCGTAGACATATTAGTCGTTCCGTCCGGCCGACATAAAATTTCGTGGTCTTGTACTGTTGCATTTTACTTGTCCGATACCGGCGCCTGGAGCTTGTACCGCAATGACCTTTTTCTCGCTCAACCTATTCTTGAGATGAGGAGATACTTGAGAATACCCAGGTACAAGGGGAAAACCTCATGGACTTCCTCGTTTGCCTAATTATGTATGAGAATCTTCTTAGTGACGCTCATGCGATCGGCCAATTATCCGCATTGTGTCCGCGATGAAATTATCCGACTTTACCTATGAGATCTATGGCAGTCAATCCTCCACTACATCCTAAGCGAGTTGATTGTTGGACTGAGGTTTTCGATAATTTCTGCTAATTTTTTTTTAACACCTTGATCGTTTAGAAGGGGAGACAGAAACTCTTGACATTATTTACCGCGACGGGTGGGGAAGCAGAAAGGGAGAATTGTTTCAGATGATTAAGGTGGAATGCGATCTTTTGGATCCAAGTCCTCCATATGAATAACCAGAAAGGCCGGACAAAGCATGTGAAGTCGTGGGAATAAACGAGATGGGAATGGATAAGCTTGAGAAGGACGAAATTTGCAGTCTGCAATCGATTGGGCTCACCTGCGGCGAAATAAGATACGCACATTGAATAACGTTTATTACATTTCAACTGGAGCAACAAAGACCTCACATGATTTGACGTCTTGATATTCCGAATATACATAATTATCGCCTGTTTGAGTCTCACTTGTTGTAAGTGGGGATATAAAATGGCTGAGATGTGTGTATAAAGTTGTTGTCTGGTGAAACTTGAAAGTCAATCGCATGACTCAGGCACAACCCCGCCTTCAACCTCTCAGGCCGCTATCAAACCAGCTTCGTTCCTTCTTCATCCATCCATCCACCCATCCAACAACTCATTGCCTCTCCTCGCTCCCCTTCTCTTGAATCGAACCTCTACAATAAATTCACCCATATGGCCGCCTCAAAATTTAAACTGGTCTTCAACGTCCCCCTGGCAGCGCTAGAGGCCTGCAAGACCGCCATATTTGCCGCTGGTGCGGGCCGCTACCCAGGACCTGGCAACTACACCGAATGCTGTTTTGTCACTGCAGGCACTGGCCAGTTCCGACCGGGTGACGCGGCCAATCCTCATATTGGGACAGTTGGCGCGCTGGAAAAGGTTGAGGAGATGAGGGTTGAGACGTTGTGTGTTGGGGAGGAAGTCACACGAAATGCCGTTGCGGCATTGAAGCAGTGCGTCTTTCTTTTCTTTTTCATTACTTTCTTCTTTTCTCTCCCCTCCCTATTTTTGGTAGTATTTGGAAATATATGTAGGTTGAAGTGTAGTGTAGCCATACTAATGATTTTCAATTAACAGAGCACATCCTTATGAAGAGGTGTCATATGAAGTTTACAGAATCGAGGATTTTTAAGGAAGGGACTGTTAGTGTTATGTGGTTATGTTAATTAGTGTAGGTTAATTTAGTCTAATTCGAACAATTATACAATCCCAAGGATATATACTTGAAATTGCCTGGTTTCTATTTACACTTAATTTGCGATACTAACTAGGTGCCTGAAGCATGTCTGCAGCCACCTCAACCAGGCCACGGTACCCAAGCCAAGCGTCTTCCCATGCTTGGTTCGACTAGATGAAGGGTTTATCAAAATTTGGAGACAAACCACATGCTGATAGAGCTGCCAGAGTGTTACTCAGTAGCTTAGCAGTGCTTGTTTTTTTTTTATTTTAACAGAGGATGATAGTTGATTTCGCCCTGCAGGATGTAGCCATGCATTTGCACAAGGACATTGTGATATCCTGTCGTCCTCCATTAAAGCGTAAAAGCTAACGTTAATGTTGTACGCCGATCGTATATCTTGCCCTCGGGTGGTTGATAGCGGGCGACAAGACTTGTAAAGACAGATATTTTCTTTTAAGTGTAGGCTGGTGAAAGTAATCAAACGAGTTATCTTGGGTTTAGCAGCTCGACCTGCCAAGGAACTAGCCCGTAGACACTGGATTACCAGGTTAAATATATTAGTTGTTCACTGCTAGGACGATGACTGACTGTCCACTTTCCCCATCTACCATCCCATGCTGGAGAAAAACCCGTTACCAGCAACTGTTGTCCCTGGGAAATCTATCAGGGCAAGTGGCGGGCTGATCATCATCTCGCCCCAAGCTCCATGCAACAATTTGTAATTTCTTCGTCCGAAGAAGAACCAGAGAAGAGACGATTTCCCGATAACGACGATCTTAAGTATCTTTCAAAAATTTTATCCCTTCATAGATATTTATTGGCAGCTAGTTATCCGATTGAGGTTGTACTAATCCGGCAAACGCCTAGGCATTTCAGGCCTTAAAGTAGATGAGGAATCGCCCTCAGGGTATACTTCGAATTCGAAGTGTTCCCGTGGTTTTATGGGGAATATCCCAAGCCTTAACTTAAACGAAGAACCGACTTCAAAAATCGAAGTATTCCCATTGTTTTGCAGAGAACATCGCCAGCCTTAAGTTAAACGAAGAACCGCCTTCAAAGTCGAAGTATTCCCATGGTTTTGCGTTTAATATCCTAGGGCTTGAATTAAACGAAGAACAGGTTTCGAAATCGGAGTATTCCCGTGGGTTTGCGGTAAATACCCTAGGCCTTAAATTAAACGAAGGGCCGCCTTCGAAACCGAAGTATTCCCATTGTTTTGCAAAGAACACCCCAAGCCTTAGGTTAAACGAAGAACCCCCCCAAGGCATACTTCAAATTCGAAGTATTCCCATAGTTTTTCAGAGAAAATTCCAGGCCTTAAGTTAAACGAGGAATACCCCTCGGGGTATACTTCGAATTTGAAGTGTTCCCGTGGGGTTTCAGGGAATAGGGGCTCTATTCTTGCATTGTCAGGAAAGCCTAAAAGCAAAGCAAGGGGCTGGGGGAGCCCAAAATATGTGCCGGGAATATTATAGGCGACGGTTGAATAGTCAACTCGCATAATGTCTGCGCAACCGGAAACATCGTTCGAGGGACTCCGGCGGAGACTAATTGGCCTAAGGAAGGGCGGCAAAGGACAGGAGGTCAGACGAAAGAAAAGTCGGAGTTGTGTGCCACACTTGTAATATTGTTTGGATTGGTGATGGGATGAGTATATATTATAATATATCAATCTAATGATTGTCGTTAATTTCTCGATTCTCGAAATGCACCCATGTAGGAGTAATACTTACACTCTGAATTGCCTGGAATAAGGTTTCGCCATACAATATACTTGTATTTTGAAAAATTGTCGCTATCAAGCTTAAGCAATATAGTTTTGATGACACTTGATAGATCATTTGATAATAGGGTTCTTAAATCAAAGTTGGGTAAATAGTATATATAGCTTAACAAGCAGGTTAAAAAATCATTAAGATGCTTGTAGAAAGAAGAATACTATCGAGGGGGGATTGTTGCTTAAATATACAAAGTAAACCTTCTAGACTGTTCGATGCGCTGATTTAATTCACGCGTGTCTACGTGACTGACCTTCCAGTTAACTTGTTGCGTGAATTTATCTAGCTTCACGCTAAAACTAGGGATTTGAATTGTTTGTCACGTCAAATGTGGCGCTTACAAGATCCTTGTTAGCCACTGTGGATCATATTGAGGAAGGGAATGCTGTGGATATCGAGGATACCCATTATTATGCTATGAAACTGGGATTTTTTTCAAAAGTGACTTGGGATAGTACGTAATGAATTGCTCTAATATGTCCAACTGCAATCTATTCTGGAAAGATGTCTACTGAACAGAAGTGTTGATATAATTGGCATATGATCCTGGACACGTAATATACTACCAACCTGGGTTTCTATGTAGAGATTCATGATGACGATTTGATGACCCCTCAAGACAGCCGAGAACAAACACACCCTTCACATCCCCTTCCCTTCCCATCCGCCGCTGCTGTCACTTATTAAAATACCACACCGGAAAGACTACCTAAATGGATAAAAGGTTTCGACGTATCGGAACAGGGTTCTGCGGAACCGTATGGGCGGCCTCAGATAGAGGATCAGCCTTCAAGCGAGAAGATGGAGGCCCCGATCGATCACTTGAGAACGACTATCAGATGCACCAATGTATCGTACATTGCATGCGTCTGCGAATAGCCCACGAGAAGAAAGGCCTTGAGCTATCGCAAATCGATCCAACCCCTCGAGTTAGCGTGCCCCGCTGTTACGGGTTCATAAACCCCACGGATGAGCCTTGGTGGACCGACAATCTACATCGATTTCCTGATGCATATACGCCTTGCAGGATGATTCACGCGCAGAGAATCCCGCCTTTTGATGAACAGACTAGAAAAAAATTGATCGGTTATTACTGTCCGCCGCAGATCAAAAATACTATCATGAACAGCGAGGAAAATAGAGATTGCCTGGTTCGGCCGTACTTGGGGCGAAGACGTAACAAGCCAACACGACAATCTAGATTCAGGGCCTTTTCGTTGAGAAACTACCCCTTACATCTTGATCAAATGGAAGAAATTGGTATACCGGAGGAACATTTGGTTGATTATGCCCGCACCATGGCCGATACACTTGCTGTGATGCACTGGATAGGCGAGGTGGATGGGAATGATGTGGAGTTTGTATTGGCACCTCTGGACGGGGGTAACATGGAGTTTCAGGGTACGGAGTGGAAAAATTGTCTTGGTTCGCATACAATGTGGATTCTAGATTTTGATCTTGTACAGAGTATGAAAATAGATGCTAGTGGGGTTTACCAGGCAGTGACGGCATTCAATAAGAATGATCCCTTCTACCCACGGCCAGACAGCTCTTCAGTATTGTGGAAGGCCTTTCGAGAGCAGTATCTTCAGACCAGCAGGGATTGCATCCAGTCCCTTGGGATTGGTGAGTTGGGGCTTGAAAGACAGTCACTTCCAGAGCTTTTTATTTCTTGTTTAGAGGGTTTACAAAGCGTCACTGTATAATAGATAGTTAATGTATAGAACTCCAACTCCAATTTAACCTTCATTACTTCTTTTTTCATTTTAAGCTATTGCTTAAATCCATCAAGTCCATCTCTACCACGATTAAGGTCTGTTAACCAAGTAATTATGGGCGAGCTTTCTGATTCTACTATTGAATTTTTATTTCTTAAAAATCATATTTCAAATAGCATTTTCGATTCAGTTGAATACCGCACAAAGAGAGGACCATGTCCAACTCGAACACATGAATTCTTCCTTCTTACGTCTAAGATGGGTTTCTCTAATTCGCATGACGCAGGCGCCCTGGCTCATAGCGATAAAAAAACATATCCATAATGGCCACGAGCAAGCCATATGTGAACTGAGGCACCGACTCCAGAAGCGAACATAGAAACATCAAGCAGGTAGTAGCTCTATCTACGCTCCTGAGAGCTGCTAGATGTGTCAGTCGACACATGGTGGTTGTTAGCGCGGTGTCTCTTAGACCGCGATCCTCAGACGGGGTGGTGAAGTAGTTATCTATAATGGCCTGGGCGAAGGTACGCGGATTTAGTTGTTCAAGTAGTTCTAATTCCACGTTACGCTTGGAAAGGGTCTTAAGACCGTGGATTAGGAGACAATCAGCGAGTGAGTACATGAAAATGTGGAATCGTACAGGGTTCAGCAGGGGTTTGTTGGTTAAAACTGGGATGGTATTAGCTGGTGCTGGCGACAGTTTATTTTGGGACGGTTTAATCTCTCTTTCATGAGGAGGATGGCGATTACTATGAGAGGAGGAGGAGGAGGCAGAAGAAGAAGGAGAGGAGAAAGTAGAAATTGGGTATTAGGTGTTGGTATTGTTATTGCTGTTGTTCGTAGTGGAGGAGTCTCTATTCGCCCCGAAAACGGAATAATTCAAGTTATAAAGGTAGTTGATCATTTGCTTGATGAGGGCCGGTTCTTCGTTCAATAAAGTTTCGTGGGCCGAGACCTCCTACCGATGAATCTGCGCCTTAGTTAGCTGTTGCTCGTACATTAGGAGAAGAGAAGAAGAGCATCCGTACGCGGAATTAGCCATCGCAGGCTTTGGCGGGGAACTCGGACTGTGGACAGACCACCGATCGATGGACTGGGAGAGGGTAATTCTGGCATTTAATTATGAGATCGCTGTACTTTGGATTGAGATAGATATGCTAATTGAGAAGATGCGCGGCTCTATATGTTTGCATTTCCTAGAGCAGCATGCCTTTCTAAAGCCTCTAAAAGCTCTCAACTATGGACCTTATCCATAGCGTAGTCTTCGGTTGTTCCTGTGGTTTCTCTGTGTTGTTTTGACATAATGAGAGTGGAGGAGTGTCCTGATATGTGGTTAGAGAGATGGCTAAGTATTTTGTTGATAACCGTCAACGGCTCTCTTCCTGTGTGACACAAGAAAAGGCATGTCTGCATGAAAAAGAAGCAGGGATAAGATAGCCCCTTCTCGCACGATTGCATATGTTGGCTGGATTGCTCCTCTGAGAAGCGAATGTCATCGTCACATTGACAATGATGATCTTTTGCAGACTTTTGAACAGAATAGCTATTGGTCGCATTCATGAGTCATCGGGTCATATGGACACAAATATCATATCCACTTTATCTCAGTTTATCCCAATCAGGAAAAATTAAATAGTACCTGCTGCGACATACATGGAAAAGACGAACCGGAATGACGCCATAAACGGATAGGAAACATGGACCTATCGAGCACCACGAAGCTCGTCGCATAAAATGTAGAATTCACAGGTATCGGCAGGATTGAGCCAATTAATTAACAGAATTTGCCATGACCATCCTATTATCTTGTGCAACCTCAGCAAAAACAAGAGATGCAAGGGGCGTGTGTGGAAGACACTCATTGAGATTGTAAATGACCAGCCAGAATCCAGACCACAAATCCAATGAAGCTATATTCTAAAAGGATATTAACAGTAAAATGGAAGGGCTGATTCCAATATATCCATCAGAATCATGAAGCTACTTGCGTCTCGTGGCTTCGAGTGAGGGACATATATAGGCATCCCATCCCTTCTGATTCAGAGAAAAATCTCCTACTTTCCCGATCCCTGCTCAAACCTGCATTTACTCTGGAGATCCTTGAAACAATAAAATAGTCTCATACAATTCTAGTCCACTCGTCTTAATGTCCAAAGAGCGGTGAACTTGTTGATAATAACGGAGATCAATGGTTGGTCTGATCGATATATTCCACTCCAGAACAGGGGCTGCTCCAGCGCAAGGGGGCAGAATACCAGAACAAGTATCAAATGGGCTAATTACCCATATATAATTAATCCTCGGGGAGCCCTCCCTCCCCCTTTCTTCAAAGTAGGGACCCATATAGCATGAACACAGATGAGAGGAAAAATGGGAACGAGCTGGCCCAACAAGCCAGGGCGGCCAATGGCCTCGAACACGAGCAATCTGTCCGAGATGCTATCAGAGCGAACGGTTGGGCGATATTCTGGTCCCTCATGGTCTCCATGTGTGTCGTGATGGAGGGCTACGACCTCGCCCTTCTGACCAATTTCTTCGCCTATCCCCAATTTGCGAAGAAATTCGGCCAATATGACCCCCGAGAGCAGAACTACCAACTCACAGCCGCATGGCAGGCCGGACTATCCAACGCGTCGAACGTGGGCTCCTTCATCGGCGCAGCCATCAACGGACTCCTCGTTGACCGATTCGGACAGAAACCGGTCATCCTTGGAAGCCTCGTCGCCCTTAGTGCCTTTCTCTTCATAGTCTTCTTTGCCTCCTGCCCGGCCGTCCTACTCACCGGGGAAATTCTGTGCGGTATCCCGTGGGGAATCTTCGCGACAACTTCTCCTGCATACGCTTCTGAAGTGCTCCCCATGGCATTACGACCATACCTCACCAGCTGGACTAACATGTGCTTCTGCATTGGACAGCTCATCGCGGCCGGAGTGATGCTTGGACTCGTCCAAGTAGAAAACGAATGGTCCTACCGCATCCCCTTCGCCCTCCAGTGGACATGGCCAGCCATCTTGATCCCGATCCTCTGTCTCGCCCCAGAATCTCCCTGGTATCTCGTCCGTCAAGGGAAACTCGAAGAAGCACGTCGCTCGTTGAGTCGTCTCCACCACCATCACTCCCCCACAGCTGCCAAAACAAGCATCGAAGATACTCTAGCCCTCATGGTCCTCACAAACGAAGAAGAACAACAACAACAGAAACTTCACACCAAACCAACCTACCGACAATGTTTCCAGGGGATAGACCTTCGCCGAACCGAAATCGCCTGTCTCAGTTTCGGCGGCCAATTAACCTCTGGCCTAAACTTCGCCTACAGCTCAGTCTACTTCTTCCAACAAGTCGGTCTCTCCACGAACCAAACCTATCATCTGAACATCGGCGGAAGCGCACTAGGACTCTTCGGTACAATTCTCAGCTGGATCTTCGTAATGCCGTACTTCGGTCGTCGTACCATCTACCTCTCCGGCATGTTTGGCATGGCCGCCATCTTATTCCTCATTGGCATACTCAGTGTGTGGGCAACAACAGATAAGAACAAGAGCGCTATCGGTATGACCCAGGCGATTCTTACCCTCGTCTGGACTTTCATCTTTCAGCTCTCCATCGGCCAACTGGGCTGGTCGCTGCCACCCGAGGTGAGTTCTACCCGTCTACGCCAGAAGACTGTCGTCTTAGCTCGAAACACATACTATATCTTGAGCGTTATCTCTTGCGTGCTTAATCCGTATCTTCTTAACCCTACCGCGTGGAATGTGAAGGGGTACACGGGGTTTATTTATGGAATTACAGCGCTTTTGACCGGTGTTTGGGCGTTCTTTCGTTTGCCTGAGACGCGAGATCGGACTTTTGAGGAGCTTAACTTGCTGTTTGCGAAGGAGGTGCCAACGCGACAGTTCCGTCGGTATCAGGTAGATGTATTTGAGAGTCAGAGTGGGGATGGTGAAGCTGGGGAGGAGGAGGGGGATAAAATAACGAAAGCAAATGTTTTGCGTCCAACTGAGGGACGCGACTGTCTGGAGAGTTAGTCGTGTATTTTAGAATCTACTCTCATCATAGTCTATTTTCTATTGTAGGTTTATCTGGACCCTCAGGTTTCTGCTATGCAGAAAATATCATATAAAGCAATCATGCAACAAGGTACATGTAAGTTTATTGGTATGTACCAAGTAAAATCAGTACAAAAGAGCTAAACAACAAAGAAGAGTTCGAAACAAGAATGGAAGAGATAATCTCTCAACACCCCAAGTTCGCGAGACCATCTAGAAATAAGTAGTTCTCGAATTTTGAATCTAGTAGCTCATCACAAAGAGTAGGGTTACCGAAAGGGAGAAAGAATATCGGTGACGAAATCTGTCGCGGGACGCATGTACGTACCGAGGTAACATATTCAAGCGTGGCGAACTTTGCGGGCATAGTTTCCTATCGTCTCCGGCCATCCTTTGCTGGAAATCTTGGAAATAATAAGCCGAGGGAGGGATAGGCTCAGTTTTGCGAATCCGTGAAATCTCCAATCAACTGGAGAGGCGTTTGGGGGTTTGGTAGACGGTCCAAAATCTCAAAATCAAATTCAAAGCATAAGACTCGACCTTCACTAAAGCCAACTACAATGCAGTTACCGTGGACATCATAACTAGTTGGATGCAAACCTGGCTGGATGCGAAAAATTTGTGTCCATCCATAGCATATCCAGCGATTTTGAAGGTAGAGGGTGGGATTAGAATTAGTACGATGAACTTGAATGGGCCCGGAGTTGGTATAGAGAAAGCCACTATCAGCTGAAAAGGATAACTTTGTAACAGCTTCTGGAGTTTTAACTATACGTGGTGTTTCAAGTTTTGAGCGCTGTTTACGAGACTTTCGAAGGCTGTTGAACAGGCCTTTCATTTCCCTTGAGGGTTGTAGATGAGCACTGATATCCCATAGTCGAACCGTTTCATCCAATGATGCTGATGCAATGCGGCGGCCATCTGGAGAGAATGCCACAGCCTGGACCCAGCCAGTATGGCCTACTAGGATCCTTTGATGGTTGCCAGTGCTAGCATCCCATAGTCGAACTGTTTCGTCCAATGATCCTGATGCAATGTGGCGGCCATCTGGAGAGAATGCCACAGCCTGGACCCAGCTGGTATGGCCTAGCAGGGTTGTTTGATGGCTGCCAGTGTTAGCATCCCATAGTCGAACTGTTTCATCCAATGATCCTGATGCAATGTGGCGGCCATCTGGAGAGAATGCCACTGCCTGGACTGAGCTGGTATGGCCTAGCAGGGTCACTTGATGGCTGCCAGTGCTAGCGTCCCATAGTCGAACAGTTTCATCATTAGATGCTGATGCAATCTGGCGGCCATCCGGAGAGAATGCCACTGCCCGAACCCAGCTGGTATGGCCTAGCAGGGTCACTTGATGGCTGCCAGTGCTAGCATCCCATAGTCGAACAGTTTCATCCTCAGATGCTGATGCAATCTGGCGGCCATCTGGAGAGAATGCCACTGCCCAAACCCAGCTGGTATGGCCTAGCAGGGTTGTTTGATAGCTGCCAGTGCTAGCATCCCATAGTCGAACAGTTTCATCATCAGATGCTGATGCAATGTGGCGGCCATCTGGAGAGAATGCCACTGCCCGAACCCAGCTGGTATGGCCTAGCAGGGTTGTTTGATGGCTGCCAGTGCTAGCATCCCATAGTCGAACAGTTTTATCCTCAGATGCTGATGCAATGTGGCGGCCATCTGGAGAGAATGCTACAGCCTGGACTGAGCTGGTATGGCCTAGTAGGGTTGTTTGATGGCTGCCAGTGCTAGCATCCCATAGTCGAACAGTTTCATCATTAGATGCTGATGCAATCTGGCGGCCATCCGGAGAGAATGCTACAGCCTGGACTGAGCTGGTATGGCCTAGTAGGGTTGTTTGATGGCTGCCAGTGCTAGCATCCCATAGTCGAATAGTTTTATCCTCAGATGCTGATGCAATCTGGCGGCCATCCGGAGAGAATGCCACTGCCCGAACCCAGCTGGTATGGCCTAGCAGGGTTGTTTGATGGCTGCCAGTGCTAGCATCCCATAGTCGAACAGTTTCATCCTCAGATGCTGATGCAATCTGGCGGCCATCTGGAGAGAATGCCACTGCCCGAACCCAGCTGGTATGGCCTAGCAGGGTTGTTTGATGGCTGCCAGTGCTAGCATCCCATAGTCGAACAGTTTTATCCTCAGATGCTGATGCAATCTGGCGGCCATCTGGAGAGAATGTCACTGCCCAAACCCAGCTGGTATGGCCTAGTAGGGTCACTTGATGGCTGCCAGTGCTAGCATCCCATAGTCGAACAGTTTCATCATCAGATGCTGATGCAATCTGTCTGCCGTCCGGAGAAAATGCCACAGCATAGACAGGGCCATTATGGCCATTCAAAGTTTGAATTAAAGGCTCCCATGTTATTTCAGAGGGTGGCATGCCTTTTAACCATTTAGTAACCTTTTTCTTATTACATTCTGCTTTGACCAGACTTGTTTCTGGACTGAGAGCAATAGCAGAGCTGTAGATCTGTAATGGCCAAGTGGCTATAGTTTGGTAATGGCGCAATAAGAAACGGGTGGCATCAAAAATTATGTTTTTCAATGAGATATCCTTTCAATATTTTTAGCATTAAGAATCTACTATTTCAGGTATTCAACTTACTTTAACAATGGCTGTCAATGTCGTTAAAGACTTCACTGCAGTTTGTAGATTGTCTAATAAACTTAGACATTCAAGCCACTCCAAAAGTTTCTCTTGAATGAATATCATGACTTGGCCTTGGTTACTTAGGGCACTCTGTAAAAGTGTAGTTTGGTTTGCAGCTTTAAGATGCTCAGTCCAAAATGTAGCAGCATAGTTAATCTTTCTTAAAGGTACTTGCTTTCCATTGAAATCCACCATTTCTCTGGTAGAATTTGGCAGTGGAAGGTCAAGCAAATTGACTTTGAGAAATGTAGACATATAAGATAAACAGCTTAGAGCGATCTGCCCATGCCCATAGTCACTATACGAGCTGAGTGACGATACCTGGGCTAAGAAGTCTCGCGATGACTGATGTACAAACTCAATAGTGCTTTGTCGCATCTTAATAAAGGAGGCGCAACGATCTATCAGTCTTTCACTTACTGCCTCGATTTCGGAGAAGCCTGTTGCACTGACCACTTCCGCCATTATGAGAGGCCGGAATGCCAACATCATGACCCTTAGGAGCCGTAGACAACCATTAACAATGGTTGGATCGCCATTGACGATTTGATCAAACATTTGTTCGTAGAAGAAGTGCAAGCCTGGCGGTAGTTCTTGGATTGTTAATACTGCCTCCTCCGGGGAAACACGTTTGCCGCTTGGACCACTCTCAAGCCTCTTGCATACCAAGCTGACCCACAGAAAGTTTCCTTCAGCATGGTCTAGCAGCTTAGACACTACCTTTTGCGACCTCTGAGCTCCATACAGGCGAGAGGGGTAAAGTTCTCTAACTTTATGATTGATGTACATTTTGATGGCTGATTCAAGATATTCTGAGTTCAGCTCCAAACCAATTCCAGCTTGACTGGCAGTGGTAAGTAATTCACGATCGGCATTATCAAGCGGCCGACTCGTCAACAGCCATTTTACATTGATGTGATCAAGTCCTGTTCGGACAATGAGTCTCAAAAACTCCGCCATTCCCTGATTCTGGCATTCATCAAGGGCATCAACAATAACATACACCCTCTCATGCTTACACAGGCTTAACATCTCTAGAAAGACATCCCAGAGTGTTCGCCAGGTGGAAATAGGATTATGAAACTGTGAGTGGGCGCTATCCCAGCGGTTTTGAAGAGGCTCTATGAGCTCCTTACGTTGCCGTATGAGTTGCCTGATTAAGCCCTTAATAATTGCTTCAATGGTGTTGAGTTCATAATCTGCGTTTTGGCAGAAGAAATATGTAGTGATGGGGGGGGAGGGGGTGCAAGAAGAGTAAGAAGAGTGCTCCTGGGTGATTTGCTCGATAAGGCCGATTGACATCATAGTTTTCCCTTTCCCTGCACCACCTCTAATCCAGAGGAGGCGGATGTTGTCTTCCTTTTGCCACTGGCAATACTGTGAGTCCTGAAATACCCACTCAATGGCCTCGAGCAGCAGTTTATCTTTAGTTTCTTTTAAGCGAGTCTTAACAATGAATGGGTCGGGACATTTCAGAGCCCGTAGGCAAGCTGCACCCGCAAAATCATAATCAGGGGGGGCTTTTCTTGTTAGCTTTATATATTACTTTTCATGAAGGATGGTTATTCATACGCTGGCTAGTTTGAAGTTCAGCTGCGCTTGTTTGCTGACAGATAGGAACATTTGATAGTAGCACTTTTGCATAGGCAGCAGCTGTCAAAGCTGCATAGCCCTGCCACTCCTTTTGCTTGTGAGAATCGCAATAGTCGCATATGCCTCTTATTACAAGTGTTGGAAGTCCATCCATGAGGCCGGCGGCCTCCATTTCAAAGCAAAGTATACCATGCTGCTGCGCCAAAAGATCCCGTGTCCTAGAGTCTTTCATAACTTGATCACCCGATGCAATTAGCCCGTAGTGGATATATGGTGTTGTGGTAGAACGCGGCTGTCGGGAGACCAATTGTCCTTTGCTGCACATGTCACAGTTGCTGCTATTATTCTGGTTATTATGATGATAGGAGGAGTGAAAAAGATAATCTCTCTTGAAATCTGGCGGTGAAAATTTATCTCTCATATCTGGGTTCTGCTCCAGTATATTCCGCACTATTATTGAAAGATCATGTCCTCTTCCCGTTGCTCGTGCTGCCTCAAGTCGAGCCATGTGCATTAAAAGGGTCGGTGGTGGCTTATTCAACGTGCCGATTCTCTCGAAGCGTCCACCTTGGACTGTCTTTCCATAATCGTACTGAATGACCCCACTATACTCTCCTTCTGGCTTGCTAACCACCACATCACCCAGACGAATATCATTCTTTGCGCTCGGGACGCCTCCTCCAATCCCGACCATCAGTCCGTACTGAATTCGAGGAAATGTTGACACCATGTGCGACATGACGGTCGCGGCCGAGACTGTTCCGTATATACCGATCGGCAGGCAGACGACGACGATATTGTGGCCACTCAGTTCACCGAGTATGTAGGCATTCGGATCAGTGGATGGGTTGGATAAAGGGTCGTGGGTTTTGTCCAACATGACGCTTGCCGCCGCCATCTCTAGTGGTAAGGCACATATCCACGCGACCGTGTAGGCAGTGTGCCTCGAGGAAGCCATCCCATCCCAGCTTAAAATGATGAATCATACAAAACAAGGCAGGTAGCCAGGCTTAGATTATAAGGAAAGCTGCACAGCCAGATGAAGAGAAAAATTCAAATGCAATTGGGGTATGGAAAGGAAAATTTATCAGGTTGGGCAAAAAGGAAGAGGGGTAATCAGAAACGTGTGAAGCAAATGCAGCCTTGTTAAAGTGGCTGGCCGCGTATGTTGGCACCAATGAGCATTGACGCGATAATCAATCAAGCGCCAGGATCACCGTGCGCTTGCATGTCAATAAATCAGTGTTCTTGTATTTGGATTCTGATGATCGAAAATCCCTGCAGACTTCCCTGCAGACTTGTCTGGAATATGTATTACGGTACATTAATATATGTGGGGGCCTCTTATAGTGGTTTAACACCTTAATACACGCTGCATAGGTGAAAGTCTATCCTTCCTAGGACATCCTACTTCACTCTGGGACTCCTTGCCCTCTCTGATAGCATTAACAAGCTGCCTCTACCATAGCTGTTAAACTTATGCAATTTCATTGCCAAAGATTAAAAGTGGGAAACATTCAAAATGTTGAGATCAGGCAATAATAGTTCCCCTCCTCCCCCCTCCCCCTCCCCCTGCTCTGTCTTGTCCAAAAATTCTAGTTTTTGCTCTTTGGGGATTCAGTGTAATTACATATACCGCATGATAGTGTGCACAATACCTGCTTGAACTAATAGCTGATTCTAGGACCCGGGGACCGCGACCCGGCGACCCGGGCAGCAAAACACTGTTCTAGGAAAGAGTACATGTTACCCCATTACAACAGAAGCGATTAGTGTAGCCAGCATTTGTACAAGTAGTAGATGTCGCTGGTTCACAGCTTCCTTTTAGTCCGCCATTTGCCGGTTGTTGAGAGCTCGAACAGCAGAAACATATGGTAGTCGAGATGACGGTACTAGTGGTGGTCGATGTAGTGGTGATGGTTGATGTAGTGATCGTGGTTGAAGTAGAAGCAGCCAAAGCATTAACGGTACTTGTTTGCTTGGGCAGACAGACACATTGACTAAAGCTTTTCACACAGAGTAATGTTAGACTTGTAATGCTATAAAAAAAAATTAGTGTGAGCTTTAATATGACTACTTACGGCAATGATTGAGCAAGAAGTTCCAGACCCAGGAGATCCAGTGATGGTTCTTCTTCTCCACAATATCCTGAATCGAATCCTTCTTTGACACACTTTATTGAGTTAACACCATTATACTTGAGATGGGCTTTAGAAAATTGGATTTACCTCAGCATTGCACCAAATTGGATCACAGCTTCCTGAGCGCCTCTTCTGTATATTATTCCCGTCGGAGAACGAATTGGGTATTGCAAGCGTATAGCTGATCAGAGTGACCAGGATAGCTAAGATAGTTACTTTCATATTTCCTAAAATGAGATTGACGGTGTAATAACAAGATTAAAAGTGAAACATGGAAATATGAGCTTCTGCTGGTCGACAATGGATAATTAGTTAACATGCAATTTCCAGGGTGAAAGGTCAACCTTTATATGCACTCTCACATTTTAAATCACGCATTCGTAGGAATCAAATTGTCAAATAATAATACCATGTTTTTCGTACACAGGAATGCAAAGCTTAGTTTGACGCACTCTACTAGCTTAGTGCTAGGCAGTAAATCCTACTCATTTTTTGACAATTTTCTGTCCATATTGGAAAGGAAATACCAATGTGCTATTCCCCTCAGAGGGCAGTTGACATATTCTGTAAGTTTCCCCTGCATTGCATATATTTTTGTTTTTTTTTTTTTTTTAATTCAAGTAAGGAGGTTTACAGCCACACCCATCTTGCTGAGTTGCTCCTGTCACACTAGTCAGGCTATTGCAACACCCTTTTGAAAATGTTTACTAATTATTAGAAACTCAGATCTTCACATGATTCTTTATTCTTAACTGGATATGGCTACTATACAAGACAATTATATGCTGGGTGGGGAAGAAAGGAGGCAGAGTAGAATTATCTTAACCAGCTGGGTATTCTAGCCATTAATTTTACTCCCCATAAAAAAAGATAAAAAAAGGTGGCCCTCTTGCGGGAAGGGCGTGGCATTAGCTTAGGCTATGTGGCTTATTTGCTGGAATTCTCGGGAAAAATCCCCACCCAATCATATTAGCAGTTAGTACGAGAATCGGTGAACCAGCCAACTCTCCCTGCTATTGCCCACTCGTGGATGTGGTCTAGACGATGTTGTTTACCATTCCTCTTTCGCCCTTTTCTCTTACATCCGCGTAAATCTTTTGGGGCTGTGACACCAACTGATACGCTCATATTGTGATCGCCTGTGGCCCCTACCTTGTGATAATTTCAACTCCGACGTTATCTATATTAGCACGGCCCTGAGCTGTATAATGTGAAGCTCTTTAATTCCCACCGTGCGGTCCTGGCCACCAAGCTTTCTAATGTACTGAAAAGTATGTTAGTTAAGATTGATAATTTTTTCTCTTATAACTAATGATATATAAGTACTAGTAAAAATAACTGCTGCCAAAGGAAGCCTGGTATAGCTTTTGGTGGGGTAAATAATAAGAACAACATAATTAAGGATGAGGGTTTGGGGAACGAACTCCCCTCTACTCCAAGTGGATAGTGAGAATCGAGATTACTTATCTGGGGGACACACAGAACCTAAGTCAACACAGAATCAAGAATAGGTGCTGGGCTTCCAAAGGGGTAAAAAACGACAAGCCATGTTATGGTTTTCAAGGAGGCGATTAAGTTGAATATTTAGCTTAATAATTGTATTATTTTTTTACAACATTTTCTTCATATTTTTTAGACGATCTTAATAGCGTTGACTCGATGTTTCCCCCCCTAGAGATTTTTACTATTTTAGTACTGGAATACAGGACCTAACACCCTAGGAATCTGTTGTCGTATATATACTGGTAGTTAAAATTGAAATTTAAAATCTTGACCGTTTTCGTACTGGAGGTATTTGGGTAGATTTGTGACTAAAAAGTCTCGTCGAGGCTAAGCTACTATGGGGGCCTGTGGTCAGAGTGGAAAATGTGTAGAAGGTGAACCAAGCAAGCTTTTGAAATTTGGCCATGTTAGACTACTAGATTGTAAAAGAAACATTCATTTGATGCCTCGGATTATTGTGGCTAATTATGGTGGCGGACTAGTAACAAACCTTGCCATTGGGATAGGGTGACCTGGCCAGAAAATATATTCATCAATTGCTGCGAATTCTCTGATTGTTTGTCTTACAAATGCGTCCTTATCGGCAGCGTGCATTGTTTCGTGCCTTGAGATCACTAGTCCATGATGAGTACGGTAAAGATGACCAGGATATTGTACTCGATTAGCTATACCAATGTTATTATTCGCTGCCAAACTACAGGTAGCTGGGGCAAACATCATCCACAAGGGACACGGATGGCACTAAATAAGAATAGAGGCATGTAATTGAGTAAAATCTAGCTATTTGTGTCAGCAAGGTGAAAGCAGGTAAGCCGGTGGTCAGCCCTGGGCTCACAAAGTGAAAGGAGAAAACATCATGAATAGCAGCCTGAACAACCTTTAAGAACGGAAATGTCATCCATGTGATACTGTTTATTAAATTCATCTTTATAACATCATACATCAGACAGAAAAGGTGCTGGATGTCTACTGTTATTAAGAGGCATCCTTTCGACGTCTACAGGTTCAAGCCTGGCCCTCGATACACGATGGCAAACTCCTTCCAGCCACTAGAAATACTCGTGTGTATGCAGCAGGAAAGGCATTCTGAGCGCTGAATCATCGGTTCCCAGCATTTCCAAGCCGTCAAAAGACGCGCACAGGGATCATCTAGAACCAAGGCCGCCGTTGCCCCATCGGTAGCGAGTGCAGAGATTGGCCTCTCGAATTGGTTTTTTGCGATAAGAGACTCCAACTCATCACGATATTTTTTAGACTTCGTGCAACTGTTCCCACGGCAGTCTACAAGCCCAATCCCGCGCAGGTAGTTCTGCACTATCTTGGCCGGCCCGACTTGGTCGACAAGCTCTCCATGTGCATCAACAAGACCAAATTCAACCATTAGAGAGGGTTGTCGATTCCGGCCTTGAATCTCGGTGATCAGAATCTCCACACGGCCACCAATGCAATTTGGTATTTTTCGGAAAACCTTCTCCGGAACGCAGCTATACTTCTGGCTTGGACGACCTGGTCGGTGAGGCTTCGTATCGTGAGCGCGCATGAAGCGGGAGGTAGTTCGTTCCATTACTGCCCCGACAAGGTGGTTCTGGTAAACAATCTGGCCGGGGAGGACGTGGACTCGACACGAATTAACGACATCCGGGTCCGTTGGTTCCCGAAGAATCTCGTAGTAGTAACATATCCCTCCTGAAGAAAAGGCTGTCACGCCCAGGCTTTCTGGTGACTCAATCAACGAGTCAGTCCGGAAAAGAACCTGTGCAAGGTGTAGGAGAGAATGTTCGCGATTGGTCTGGCGTGAGATACCGCGCTCGACGATTAGGTTGATGTGCGTCTCGCTGGGGAAAGGTGA
This sequence comes from Aspergillus sparsus, assembly GCA_027569235.1. Taxonomy (NCBI): domain Eukaryota; kingdom Fungi; phylum Ascomycota; class Eurotiomycetes; order Eurotiales; family Aspergillaceae; genus Aspergillus; species Aspergillus sparsus. The sequence goes on from JAPDES010000098.1 coordinate 70,015, forward strand.
CTTCACAACACATGAGGCGCGCGCCTCGTAAAGTTTTCCGATGAACTCGATACCCTTACGCGTGGGATAGAGGTCCTTGGGCTCGGTATATATCCCCGCTAGCCCTCGGACGAGATGAATAATTGTTCCCACTAGGCTCACTAGGCACCAAGACTTGGTGAGTCGCTTCTTCTGCTTGTTAACCAGGGACGGTTGACTGGCATCTTGGACTCCCCTATCGGTGCAGGTGTCACAGAAGCACTCTGCAGCGAGGTTGTCGATGGCAGTAGTAAAGGCCGCCGCCGCATCGTTGTAAGTCTGGAGCCTCACAGTCTCAACGATCACGCTCTGGAGTCCGTTATAGTTTGCGATTTCGGGAAATTTCTGTAAGAGCAGGTGGGCAAAGTCCACTCCATAGCTTCCAAGGAAATAAGATTGACATCCGGTAAGCCACTCTTTCGGAACACTTGGGTCTGCCTCCGCAATTGCCTCTAGGATGCGACCAGCACTCCCGAGTGCGGTACCAAGGTCCTTCGTTTGCCCACAAAGACGAGCGAAATCACTTGAAAAGGTCATTTCCAGTGCGCAGTCCCATGGCACCCGTCCCGTGAGAGTGTAATCATGGTTCGGCTGCTGTTCTGCGTGGGTCCGGAGCAGTGGCGTGCAGTCTGGTAACCGGACGGTCCTCTCGCGTTGCACCAAGGCTTGACTTTTGTATTCGCGCTCATATATCACTGTCAACTGTGGTTCCTCTCCAGGCGAGTAGTTATGGAGGTAATCGCTGCCAGCATTGGCGTCCTGCTCGCTTCGGTAGAGTACGACTCGGAGGCCCAATAACCAGGCGCCAATCGCTGCGACGACTGCCGCATCTGCTACACCAACCAGGGTCAGATGAGAAACAGAGCGCCTTCCCACGTCCATGATAGCATGTAACGCATCTGCGACGTTGCTGGGGCTTGCAACTCCCCGGGTGACCCTTCCCCGCTTAACAGCAAACGGCCATGCGTGCTGTCCGATCACCGCCTCGCGATCTACTGACATAAATCGCTCGGCCACCACCGGAAATTGGCCTGCCGCAAAGATACCTGCACATTTCTCGACAAGATTCGTGACCTGGTCTAGGGAGGGCACTGGGTGTTCGGCCATGTCTTGTGGTGACAGGTTCATTCGTGTAACCCACTGTTTCACAAAGGCGTGCATGATCTGGCCGGCTGCGTTCCGTGAGTATACCTCCCCTACGCATGCTGACAACGCGGCAAATTTGCTGGAATCCTCTTTGAGTGTCAAGACACGGAGTGGGCTCTGGACCCCTAGGCCGATTTGCACCACATTGCGGAATAAGCGATGTGCGGGCCCCTCCTCCAGCGCTTTGTGAAATCTTTCCAACCCTAACGGACTGCAGATAATCGACTGTCCGACACTCATCGCCATACCGAACGTATATGTATCCAGTCCACTGTTGGAGAGTCGAGCTAGAATATCCATTGTCACGTTGACTACCCAGCGGCTGGAGCCCACAAGATCAACTTGCATCTGCACAGGCGCACTGCCCACCCTAGATGGTGCGGATGGGTCCATTTTTGCTCTTGTTTAAGTTTACGGTTTCACTCGTACTACAGGCTAATAAGTGCCGGGGTACGAAAACAAGAAGTTGAAGCAGGGTTATGTTGTCGCTAGATTGAGATGAAGATGGATGCCCGTCCAACAAGGCGACAAAGCCCCGCATTTGGTTTCAGCCTCACTAGCTGCTGCAATGCTCGAGGACAGGGCTGTTTGTTAATACTTCGATATTATAACCAGCTAACTAAGCCACATAGCTGAGTCATCTTCATCATGTGTTCATATTTCTATTACAATTTGTTGTCGCCGCAATGTCTACCTAATAATGCTGCGAAGTAAGCGATGCTATGAGCAGCTTGTTAATCGGGATAAAGTAGGCAGGGTGGGTTAACATAAGGTTTTAATAAAAAATGTTTAGTGGATGAACCGGGCGAGCTTTTATCTACCCATTAAGACAAAGCATGGGATCACAATTTTGTTGGCTTGGTCGAGAACCTCACTAGATGAGAAATCAGGGTTGAACACCACACGCCAAAGTTTTGTGTTTTAAATATCTATCTTTTCATCAGCGGGGAAAATATAGCATATAGTGAGATTACTAACTGTAAGGTTTTGGCAAGGACCCCTGACAATGAATGATTATTCAAACCTGCAAGAGATGTTTTTCAATCCAGGACGAATAAGAGCCAGATAGAGTGAATCTTTCGCAGTGTTCCCATAGTCGATCATCCTCTCATAGTAATTCTACCCCGTAACGCACGCTGCTTAGGCAAAAGTCTGTCCTTCCTTTCCTGTCTATTGATCACTTACTTGTACCCCCATAGAGTACCCAAGCATATGGTGGATTGAGCGGTAAAACTCGGGAGAGTGCTACAGCCACACCGACCTTACTTCTGCCACACCGGCCAGGCTAATACCACACCATTTTTCTGGGGAAGATAATCTTTTTGCGGGGATGTCTTTGATAATCTAAAGAGAAAGTTATCACTTCTGCAGATAGCCCGGTCTGATGGGTGAGTTGGAAACAAGGGTTAGAATCAACACCAAATATGCAGAATTGGCAGTCAGAATCGGCAATTAGAGTTAATATAAAGTTAATTCTCTTCTTCCCCCCCAACCACGATGTGCGACTGTGTATTATTATGGTGGCTCTCTAGCTAGCAATTGAGGTAATTAAATTCTGGTTAGTGGTTGTGGGCTCATACAACCAACTTAGCGAGATGTTTGAAGGCCTGGGGCTCTAATAATGAGCAAACATTTCCAAAAGGTGTGTGGTATTAGTTTGGCTGTAGCACCACCCTAAAATTCGTCCAGGTATGCAGCCCTGACAGGTCGTACAGTTGCACCAATGCCGATCCGAGCCGCCAAGAGATTTTTTCGAGAGAATCCTCGTGGCGCTGCTTCATCAAGTACCCCTATATTCGGGGATTTTCACAGCGGGAATGGGACTGTTGAGTCAGTGAGGGCGTGTTCAGTGTACCTATGTAAGTTAGCAGAATCAAGATATACGAGGTTAATGTATACCTAGTACTTCGCATGTGAGCTCGTAGGGAAGACATAATAACAGCTCTAAATGTAGCCAACCACGTTTATAACAGGCCCGAATCCCTTCCCCCACTAGGTCTCGAGGAATACTACACCTACGACAAGAGTCATTAGAGGCAATGCTATCAGAAAGATGGACTCCCGAACTTGCCTTCTCTAGCATCTTCCAAACTACACCGACGGCCCCTAGTTGGCCGCATGTGAACTCAACTCAAGAATGTAGTCCCGAGCACCGGTATCCAAGTTTAGAGAGGATCGAAGGTGACCGAATCAAGTAGTCACATTCTTCGTCTTCAAAGGTCCTCTGGGCCTCGTCAATGATGATCACTAAGTTGTAGTTCCGTAGGAAGCTGAATCAATGAATGTGTAACCCTTGTCATGAGCACGACGGGCGATAAAACTTTTAAGGTCTAAGTCTAGGTCTTTTCGCCATTTCGAAAACAGAATTGATGACCTTCCTTGACCAAGATAATTGTAGTGAAGAAGTTTAGCAAGCACTATTTTCCCCAAAGCTTGTGTCCCTCCCACGTTCACAACTCCCTCACTATCCAGTATCACTGTAAGCTGTTAGACAGTTTCATCTCGTGGACAGCATCTGAGATATGAGACATTCAAATTAGCAATCAGGGCCAATAAAACAGATGAATCAATTTAATCAATATACCTGTAATGAAATTGCTACATCTGTCTTGCATTGCGTGGTGCTGGTCAAAGAGCCTCCCCAAACACTCTATAGTGAAAAAAGAAAATGTCGGATTTGGCAAGAAGTAATTCTACGAGGAAGGGACTGATGTGAATCGAGGAAAGTTGTAATGAAGGAAAGAATGAGAACCACCCAAGGATCACCTGCTTTTGCTAGTCCTGGCTGTGCCTTGTAGGACCTAGTGAATGGAGACAACAACAACAAAGTAAGAGTAGAGGAAAAGGAGAGCAGGATGGCCAGGGTACTGAAGAGTAAGGATTTAAAAACATGTAATTGCGTTAAATAATTTCCAGCGCCCCTAATGAGGGAAAGCCGGTAATGGTAGCATAGTAGTGGCATAGATATGTTAGTTTTATGAGCATAAATAATAACATGATTAGTAATATATAATGTCCAAATTCGTTGTATGTACAAAAAAGCCTCAATCATTGGAGATGGGTGATAGGGGCCTAGAGTAGCCTATGTTGCAGGACAAATTAATGGGGTAATAATAATATTAAGCGATTTAGCATTTGTTTACAAGGGATTAGGTGTGAATAAAACATAATTATATCTTCTTTATCTTACGTACATGCTACTCCAGTGTTCCTCTTCTTTCATTCTATTTAAACTATTCTATTACCCATACAATACTCTTCGTTCCTCTAAAGCTTACTCTCCCTCGCCACCAGCCGCTCCACATCTACAAACTGATAATAATACTCCAGACTACCTGGGTTAAGCAATGTGCCTGATGGCTTGACCCTCTTTCCTGAAAGAATCTTCTTAACCGGAAGCTCCACCTTTTTGAGATTCACTGTTGTCTAAAATGAATCCAGTTAGCCCATTACTCTCAGTACTCATTAGCTAGCACTCGCTCTACCACAGGATGAAGCCGTCCAATAGGCTAATAATTTAAATAAAACGGAAATTCACTTACCGGAATTTCAGGCGTCTCAAAAACATACGCCGGGACGTGCCGACTACTCAATTTCTCGCGAATAGCGGCCTTGACCTCCCCAACGAGCTGTCTAGTAAACGGCACGCCGGGCTTCATGAGCAAGAACAAAACCACCTTTTCGTCCGTATCAGACGGTCGACGTTGACTGACACATAGCGAGTCGGCGACCTGGGCGGCGAATCCGGCTTCAACGACTTGATATATTTCGGATGAGCCGAAACGGATGCCGGATGGGTTAAGGACGCCGTCTGCGCGTCCGTGGAAGAAGAGTTGTTTTGTCGTCGGGTGGAGGGAGACGAAGTCGCCGTGTGTCCAGACATCTGTAGTAGATATAGTATTTAGCACATGGTACCTAGTCATCGAGATCTGCATCTTCACGACAAACCCATCATATCGGAGGAAACCCATCTGCGATCGCTTGGAATAGGGTGAAAGAAGGAAATAGGGAGAGAGAAAGGAAGTAATAACATACTATCAAACTTCCCAAAGTAAGCATCGAAATACTTCTTTCCGCTTTCATCCCCCCAAAAGGAAACTGGCATATTCGGGAATGCAGCCGTAGCGACTAATTCCCCAGATGCACCGTCCCGCACCGCCGCACCCTGGACACCATCCCCCTCAATCTCCGAGTCGTATACCTCAACTGGAACCCCGAGGCTTCTGCCCGCGCACCCGCCCACGTACACAGGAAGTAGTGAGTTACCTGTTCCAAAACAGCCTGCGATGTCGGTACCCCCAGAAATGTTGTTGAGGCGCACGTGACCGGGGAAGCCCTGATCGTAGAACCACTCGAAGAGGGAGTCAGGGAGGACCATCCCGGTGCTTGTGACGAGCTGGAGCGCACTGAGGTCGACAATTTGGCGGGGGGAGATGTTTGCACGTTGGAGTTCGTACATGTATCGAGGGGACGTTCCGAAGTGGGTGACTCTGTTGATGGGTCAGTGGCGTTGGCTTTATCTGAGTCTGACTTTGCATAGATAGGTGAGAGAGAAGGGGGGGTGCAAGTTCCAAAAGTATGGAAGCAAATGTTATACATACCTTTCCTTCGCAGCCAATTCAATGAGCGAGGTCAACTTGGGCAAAAACGGACTTCCATCGTAGAGGATCACTTTAGTACCAAACAACAAGGTCTGCACGGACGACAAATACATAATCCACCCAGTAGTCGTATACTGCAACATGGAACTCCGCTCATCCAACTCCTGGTGCAACCTCCCTTCCTTGAACGCATTCATCAGCGTCCCACCAACAGAATGCACGATACACTTAGGTTGACCGGTCGTACCAGACGAATAGACAATCAAGAAAGGATCGCGAAACTCCACCCGCTCAAAGACCAACTCGTCACTTTCCGCGCGAGCCAGAAATTGACCCAGACTCTGTGTCTTTCTAACATGGCTCACGTCTAACGGACCCTCCGCAAACCGCGGTTGCGCGATAATTCCAGAAAACCCCTCCACGGACTCTGATTCCATACCCGCAACAATCGCCGCCATCTTGTCCCGCAGATCGATGGTCTTCCCGTTATACACGGCCTGATCATCCATAAATAGCCAACGCGGCTTGATCTGGACTAGCCGGTCCAGCACACCCTTCACCCCCATATCAGTAGAGCTAGATGAGAAAATGGCGCCCAAAGCCGTGGTAGCTAGGAAAACAAGGAGTGAGTCGATACTGTTACTGGCGCAAATAGCGATCCGATCACCCCTTTTCACGCCGTGTGCTTTCATCGCTTGGACGAGGCGGCCGGTGCGTTTTCGCAGCTCACCCCAGGTCAGTGAGACGGTGGGCTCATGGCCGCCCTCGCGGGCTTCAACAACTGCAATTTTGTCGTCTTCTTTGCCGACGGTGCTTGGCCTCGTTGCAGATGCGGTGAAGAGCATATTCTCGGCAAAGTTTAGTCGTATTCCAGAGAACCAGGTAGGAATGCTGTCCATGCGAGCGGTTTCATCCACTACTACCGTGTAGGTGCCCTCATGGATGATGTTGAAGTGTTTCCAGCAGAAATCCCAAAAGAGCGTTCGTTGGGTGATGGAGAATGTGTAGAGGTCGTCGAAGGTCTAGGAGATGGTATGTTTGGTTAGTTAGGCCTTGGAGATATGTTATCTATGGAATGGGAATAACGCACTAGGAATTGTGAACCTATGTGTTTCTCTAGAGCGCTCTTGAAGTTGCCGATGTGGGTGGACGCTGGGTCTGGATGCTCCCAGAGCCTTCGGGGTAGAGGGTGTGATGAAGCCATAGTCAATTATTGGGAATGTATGGATCGTAGATTGAGATGTTTCGCTCCAGTGTATGGCGTTGTTTAGCTATATATGTAAATGTCTACGAACAAACCCACACAGAAGCTGTAATACCTCGGATAGAAATGTGGGATCTATTCTATGAAGAGAGCGAGCTAAACAGCTTAGCGGAGATAAGCGGCCGGGGAAATAGCGGGTCGCATTATCCCGTCTCCACGGCTATCGGAAGAGCCCTGCATAACTAGGCTTTATTCACTTCAAGTGCAGCAAAAGAATAAATATTACGAAATAGAAATCTTGAGAAGACATGGAACAAGTAGGTTAAGAAAGAAGTATACATAGATAGGACAGAAATGGAAAAATCTACGCAAACATCTCCGCTAAACGCTCAACAGCCCTCCCCAACTCCACCTCACCGTCACACGCCGCAAAAACAAACCGATCCGGCCTCAAAATCATGAATCGCTTTTTCCCAACCTTTCCATGCCAAAGTAAAGTCTCATTATAACCGCGGGGTTCCGGACGATCCCGACACAGCGGAGAGCGGGCGAACTCATCCACATCCGCCGTTCGGAACATTCGGCGACGGAGTCCATGATCGAGGTCAACAATAGTATCTATTTCTTCCTGCTTCAAATATATGTTCTTCTCTTTAATCGACTGCCTCGGAACAAGAACAGTGGCTTCGCCAGCTGACAGTAACTGGTCACTTATGCCGACCGACTGAATCGTATCGAGCTCTCCTAGAGCTGACTTCAATTCGTCCAGACTCCGCAGCAAGACCACAATCTGGAACAGTCCCCGCTTCTCCGCAGAGAAAATCACATCATCCGTGAAATATACTGCTGTGTTTTCATCCAATAGACTAGTGCAATAGGTCTGGACGGATAAGATGCCGCCGTGGAATTCTGGGAGGAAGGGCATCCCGGAGACGTGTGCGTACTGGACCTGAGCATCATTCCTTGTGCCCCGTTCCAGGAGTCGTTTCCAACGAGGCACGAGCTGGACACCCCATAGTATCCAGTTGCGGATGAATCCCTGCATTAAGCCGCTTGTGTTTACCATACTGCCATTGCGAACGGTCGTAGCTAAGGAAGGATTTGTCAAGTTGTTGCTTGCGCTCAGTATACCAGGCTTTTAGGATGGTGTGGTGATCTGGTTTGGGGCTTTCCTTGTTAGGTGATGATGATGGTGATGATGATTGTGTCAAAGGGGAAGAGGCGCAGAGGACTGCCAGGCGCCATGCAAGCCCAATGGCATCTCTGAACCCGGATGCGATTCCCTGGCCGCCGACTGGTAGATAGAAAAAAAGAAGCGGTTAGGTGCCTATTCGGAGAGAAGAAGCAGAATATGAGGGGGAAAGAGTCTTACAAGGAGGAAATACATGCGCTGCATCACCACAGAGAATGACCCTTCCCAAAGCCCACTCATTGCAGCTTCTTGCGGAGAAGCCAAATGGTCGGGATCGAAGAACCTCAATGCAGTCCTCAGGGAATTCAACGTCTTCCTTTAATCTGTGTCTGGTTAGATGGCACTACTCCCCCTTAAAGCTCAGAATGTAGTCATAGATGAATACAGAGAAATAGGGGGATGTTACTCACCCATAGCGACTCCCAGGATGCGTAATGTAAGGCGTCACCACCTCCCTAACCTTGTGTCGTTGTGCCATCTCATTCCCATCCTCGCCTGCTGCAATCACGAACTCAAACCGCCACAGTCGATCCTCTGGGAGTCCGAATCGACCACACACAGCCGGTCGTTGATAATTGCACAAGAAACGGAAATCAGTTGGGAAGAATAGATCATACACTTCTTCTGGTGTGTACCCAAGATTCCATAACGGAAAGTTTGGGTGAGACTCCTTGGTTGGTAGATTAATCTTCCAGTTCAATGCAACCCAAGTTTCATCATATTTCGTTCTAGATTTGGGTAGACCTCGTTAGCGATTTCAAAGTTTCAGACAGAAAATAGAAGGGGTGGTGTATTTCTCACTCTTCCGCCCATTCCAACCTGACACCCTTGGGCTCCAAGTACTTTTTCCTCGTAAAGCCAGTTTTACCATCCGCGGCAGCAAGAAATTTCGAACGAATTCGCTTTTCCTCCCCATTCATGTCCGTATAGGTGACATAGACCCAGCTTTCATCTTCAGTGATAGAGGTAAGCGTGCAACTTGACCGTAAGTCGCAGTACTCGGAGCGCTCCAGAACCGATCGGAGATGTTTCTCTAGGACAGGCTGTTTGTGGCCGATGACTCCTACGTGTCCAGTATGCCCCTCGGACTGTCGATATCGTATTACTTCACTGTCCGCAAAGCATGTCATGAGACTGGTGTTATACGTACCGAACCGGTATCCTGACAAAGAAAAGGTGCGCGTTGCAAATCATGGTGAACACCTCCGACGAACCGAATTCGAGAAATGCCTGGGTGACCATTAGAACACTAAATATCCGAGAAACGCATTTACGGGGTTTAGGTATATAAAGATATAAATAAAGACGCACACGATCCCATATCGCTGAATATATGCTCATACAGCCCCAGGCCCTGGAGATATCGAATCCCATCATCGTCCAGAGTGATGCCTCGGGGGTCGGTATCTATTGCAGGCTCTTTCTCGAGCACTACATTCTGCACACCCATTCGACCGAGATACCCCGATAGCATAGCTCCGGTTGGGCCGCAGCCGCAGATGAGGATGTCTGTTGTTTCATATTCAGAATAGTTCATGTTGATAGATGGGTAGGCTTAGTTGTGTGTTGTTGGGCAGATGTCATCGGGTGTGTGGCTGTTGCATATAGAGTACCGGTCAAAGAGACGATCCCAAAAAGCAAGCGTATATAAGAACTACAATTGCTTAGAGCGACTGGGGCTCGGTGATTGACTATTGCCTGATGCTTGAGAATGTAACGTGTGGGACAACCACTAGGCCGTCCCGATAGATCCCACCGGGGTATGGAATGCGGAGTAGCGGGGTGCATTAGTAGAATATTCTTCATGGTAGTAGCCACGCTAGCCTTTCCTTCTAGTAAGTCCTAGTCTAATTTCCGACATTGGTGGTAGCTTTGGTGGATAGGCGATGATGCTGTTGACTGCTCTTCCGTTTCCTACTTTGAGAGATTGGTATTAGACATTCCGGGGCCCAAGTTCACCGTCTTATTGCAATTCACAATCAGATTCAAAGGAAGTGAGAAATGCTTATGACAGAATAGCAATTATGAAATAAATACACTATATACCCCGCAAGAACTAAAACCCCATTACTCCATAAACTCCGCCGGAAGCCTCGGTCCCCAAACCGCCAGCGAGTCCTCACCAGCAGCCACGTACCCAATAGGTGTCTCACTATTCACCAAATCCCCATCTGCATAATGCTCCACCATATTCCCCGAAACATCCCACCAGTAATCAAAAATCTGCGATCCCAGGACATGTCGACCAATTCCCCACGCGGGGCGATATCCCTTCTGTACAAGCCACTTGTGTCCCAACTGCTGCGCATCAAAATCATTCACCTCAAACGAGCAATGATGCACATGGGCTCTCTTCAGATTCGCACCGAGGAAGAACGAGTGATGGTCGACGGGCTCAGTGCCCCGATCGATATGCATAAATACTGTTACGGGGACGCGCTGCCCTTCAATCTCCATGCACACGAAGTCGGTGGGAACAATATTAAATGTCATAGTGTAGAATTTTAGCTGGGACTCAAACATCTGGGTAGAGAGTCCATAGTGTCCCAACTATTTTTGTTTTTTTGCCCTGTTAGTTTCACTGCGACTCAATGTTGTGGAGGGAAGTGTAGGTACATACCTTGTAAACTGCAGCAGGACCAGGCTCAAACCGGTTAAACTGGCGTACGCGTGGCTTTTCCTCGGGGAAGTTTAGAACGACTTTCTCGTAACTCTTCTCGCCAGTCGATTCAACTGGCTGTTGTCCATAGATCACATTCACGGGAAATCCCTCAGGATCGGTGATAGTAACCAAGGACCCGCCTCCAGGGGCATGGGAAAGGTCCTGTACAGGTCCTGCGGTTGGAAGACGCGAGGCACTAGCGGCGGTATTTAGCATAAACTCCCTCTCCTCTCTCTTCCATTGATTCAACGTAAAGGAAACAAATAGTATATTGAATTATTATGTCGAAAGAGACGAGCATACTCACCGATCAAAGTCCTCCTGACTCGCAGCCTCGAAAACGCCTCCAAGGAACTTCTTTTCATCTCCCTTTCGCGCATAATACAAATACTGGTCCGGTCCATAACCCTTATACCAGATCTCCTCCTCCTTCTTCAACGCAACTTGCATTCCAAAATCCAACATGAATTGGTGGATCTCCTCAAGATCCGGATGTTGGTATCGCATATGCGACAGCTTCTTCAGCTGGATGCGACTATCCACATCAATCTGAAATTTTGCAAGCCAGCTCGCCTGGGACTCTTGGTCTTTGCCTACCGCCACAGTGTCGGGCATAGTGGTACCTCTGTTGGGCTGGAATGTTGGAGGAGACATTTTGTTCTCTATCTTGTGTTGTGCTGCGTTGGGGTTGTTAGGAATCAGATCATGTCAAAGAGAGAAGGGGAATGAACAAACCCCAGGTCTTGAAGAGACTTGATTATTTTATTACCGCTGTTCTTTGGATTGAATGGCATTCACCCCCGGTGGACGGCGTGGGGTAATTAAGACCCATAGCTAAGTGCACTTCCTCTTAGTTCCCACATTGGGTTGAAACATAGTCCCCGCACCGGACATTGGGGTAAGAGTGTCACTTTCAGGAGGTTTCTCTTTTCCTTAGAGGCGATGAGGGCCTATTTATCTGCTTTGCTCATCCTCTGCCAGCCTTGAGAGTATGTCTTGAAGGTATCAATTATTCATAGTTGAGAAGAAAAAAAAAATTGAGAAAATGGCTGCATTCAAACACCTCGTTCGGTTCGCTCTTGGCGACGAGACTCACTATGGAGAGCTCCTCAATACAGCCGACAACAAATACACCGTGCAGCAATACAAGGGCACTCCATTCGATGAGCTGGTCCTGACGGATCAAATCCATCAAGTTGACACTGTATGTCGTACCCCTTCCTCTACTTACGAGAAAATACATTATCATTAACACCTCTGCAGCTCCTCGCCCCCATTGAAAAGACACCATTAGTGATCTGCATTGGACTCAACTATAAAGCCCACGCCAAAGAAGCCAATACGGCAGACTGTTAGAACAGAACTGCAACAATAAAAATTTCATGTAAGCGCTAGTATAGAGTAGTACACCGCTTTATTATCTGCCTTTCTTAAAAATTTATTTTCTTTAATAATAAATGTGGTTATATTAATCTTCCTAAATACTACTACTACTAGATATTATTATATGAACTCCATATATAAACTATGCCTTGTACAGCTATTAATCTTAAGCCTTATAAGGCTAAGATTATTAATCTTTATATTAAAAATATATTTTATAACTCTATAATAGAGCAACTTGCTAGATCTTATAATATTACTATTTCTAAATGCATACTTTGTACACGACTTTATGTCTAGAGAGTTTAAAAATAAAATTATATAGTAAAAATTAATAAAATTCTATATGTTTAAATTAAAGTTCTTTTCTATTAGATTAGTCTTAAAGAAAATAAGCTTCTTAAAGTTCTATAACAGAATAGCTTTAATATTAGTGCTTATATACTTTAGTATCTTCACTAAAAGCTTAAATTATATTAATAAATTAAGAATCTTATAGCTGCCCAGGCACAGGTAGAGAATATACTTAAGTAGCTTTATATAAAGCTTAATTATAGCCAGATTAAAGAATATAGTAAAATATTACTTTATATTTATTTTTAAAGTAAGGGTCATTTAATAGTAAGATATGTTTTTTAAAATTTAAAAATACTTAAAACTAATACTTTTAGGGATTATTTTTATTTATTATATTAAGAACTTACACCTAATACTGTATGATGACATTTTTAAGATCTTTAATAAGAATATAGTGCTTATATTGTATCTAAATCTAACTATATTTAATTTATAGATGGATATCTTAAGCTTGCTTTGTATAAAATTAAGATATATATAGTAATTAATGTCTATTCTTGCTATATTCTCTAGATCTATATTAGAATTACCTCTTATACAGCAGTTAGTATACTCTATTAATTTTTAAAGGCTGTTTAGATTGTTAAATAATAGCCTTGCATTATATAATTAAATTAAGAAATAGAAATAGTTCTACTAGCAGAAGCTTAGCATTAGCTCTAAAAGTTAAGAAATTCTAAAGCCCAGCTAACTAATTATTATATCTATAATATAAGTACTGCTAATTAACAGATTAAAGCCTAGTAAAATTAACTAAGTAAGGGCTTGCTATTTTGCTGGAGAGTATATATATTATTTCTTCTATTCTACTTTATATAAATACTAATAAAAAGAGATAGACTTATTTCTAATCTTTTTAGAAGATAGGGGCCTATTTTAAGAATAATCTAGCTAATTAAATTATATTATATGCAGTTTACATGCCTATTCTCTGTCTTAAGATAATCTTCTTTATATAAACCTGGAATATTTATTCTATTTATATATAAAAGAACCAGCTATATCTTGTCTCTAGCAAGCCATTTATAAATTTTAATTATTTTAAAAATAGTGTACTTAACTACAGCCTTAAATTTAATAAAAATCTTCTTTCTTCTTTATTAGAAGACATACAAGACTGGGGTAAGTAATCTATCTTTATTAAAAAAATATTTTAATTAATTTTTAAAGATCCTAATAAATATCTACCTTTTACTACTTTTAATTGGACTATAATTTAATTAAAAGAGCTTAACTTTAATCCTAAAAACCCTTTAAAATATGCTGGAGGGGATGTCTTTACTTCTTATTATATAATTTATTTTAATTTACAGGCTTAGACTTTAGCCTATATTATTAAAGGAAATGAGCCAGAGCTAGATCTATTAAGCTAGCTAATTAAAGGTTTTAACTGGAAGTCAGCAATAAATTAGAGTATTTTTTAGGTTAAGGTTTTATATAATTAAAAGATATCTAAAAATCTAGTCTAACTAGATCTAGCTTTAGCTTAAAATTTTTTATACTGCTACTTTAATATATATATTTTCCCTTTCTTTATATAAGAATAAAACTGCAATATTCTTTTTTATATAATTAAAATAAGTTCTTAATCTCCTTTTTGCCCTTATATAGGTAAAGTATATAAAGATACTCTTATTTGCAGTATATATTTTACTTAATAGAGTAGAACTACTTTATCTTGTATAAAAGATATAGAAGTTATTAATCTTATTAATTCTTCTTTTTTATCTTTAACTATAATTACTATCTTTACCTCTCTAGAATCCTTACCACAGACAACCTAGTTTTTATATTATAATTATACAGATGGAGCTGAGCAGCTATATTAGGCTTTAATTACTTATATAAAGCTAAATAAGCCAGGCAGTACTATACCTATCTTTAATTTTTTAATTTATTTCTATTAATTAAAGCAGTATGCACGTACCAAAAAGTATAACTCTTTATATAAGTTTAAGCTTAAAGCTTAATCTTTATTAAATATTAATATCTACTAGATTAAGTTTCTACTAAACTCTATCCTTATATAATTAAATTCTTTTATAATTTTATTTATACAGATCTTCTGCCCAAGCTTTTAAATAAATATAAAAAGAATAATGATTAGTATACTCTTACTTAAATAATTTAAAAAGTAGAGCCTATATATATAGCTTAAGATGCTAATAAAAGATAGCTTTTTAAAATATTCTTGACTAATTAATTTTAAAATAAGAATAAAGAACTTAAGACTATCTATATAATTATTATATAAAAAGAGGATGCAATAACTTCTATTAAGGCTTAGAAAAAAGTAAAAGAGACTAAAAAAATATTTAAAAAGAAGATAAAATTCAAGCCTACTTTAATAATTAAAGTAGAGCTAGATATATAAAGAAAGTGCTTATTCTTAATTATTTCTATTAAGTTAGAATTAAAGAAAATATTAGCTATTAAAAAAGAAAAAAAGAAGCCTAAATTACTATTAAATCTTTTATCCCCATTAATACTGTTATTTAAAAATCTAAAAGAAGAGGGAATAGCCTTTTATATAAGAAAATACTATATTTTTTAATCTAAGAATATTAAATACTCTGCAGAATTTAGGCTAGTTTAACTGCTTAATTACTGCTTTAATACTTGCTTATTTTATTTATTTATATAAGAATTTAATTACTTAATTACTGCCTTAATGCTTGCTTATTTTACTTATTTATATAAGAATTTAACTACTTAATTACTACCTTAATGCTTGCTTGTTTTGCTTATTTATATAAGAATTTAACTGCTTAATTACTGCCTTAAAGCTTGCTTATTTTGCTTATTTATATAAGAATTTAACTACTTAATTACTACTTTAATACTTGCTTATTTTGCTTACCTATATAAGAAATTTACTTGCTATAATTAATTACTATTTTTAAAGAATAAAAATTACTTTTATACTTACTTGTATATAATTACTCTACTTAGCTAAGTAGATAGAATATGCTAAGCCTTTATAGGAACTAGCAGTAGTACTATAAGAGACTATAATATTAAATTAATAGATAACCTGTACAAACCATACTAATATAAAAAATAAGATTAAACTACTAACTAAGAAGAAAAAAGAAACTAATAAAAAGAAGATAAAAAGAGAAATAATAATAAAGAAAATAAAAAAAAGAAACATACTATAATAACTATAATACCCTATTATATAGCTAATATCCCTGCTAACTTCCCCCCTTTCTAATTTTTTAATTTCTTAATAATATTTTAAGGCAGAGCTGCAAAACTATTTAGTGTATACTTAATCTTATTATAAGTAGTATAGTTATATCTTATAGTATAGTCTCTTTACTTACAAGCTATGCATAAGCCCCCCCAATAATTAGAAATTCTTATAGTTTTTTAAAACACCATTCTTTAATTATACTTATATTTAATATTCTTACATACTTTTCTTAAAGCAATTAATATAATATTTATATATAAGGGCCTGCCCGTCCAGATCTATAATATAAGTATTAGTAAAGAAGAGAAAAAGAAGAAAAAAGAAAAAAAATAGTTATTACTTACCTGCTGGACAGACAGGAAACCCTCTTTAATTATAAATTTAAAATATAGAAACCTTTAAATATACTTTTAGTTAGCAGTATAATATAGCTTCTATAATGCCTTATTTCCCCAGGCTATAAGTTATATGGTTACCTATCTAGTTCTATTCTCCTTAAATACAGCTATAGTATGGATAAATCAGCAGGCATCTATTCTAATTACTGCTATTATAATTAGATTGTACCTGCCTTGTATAGCTATCTATTAACCATCCCCTTATTACTTATTTTTATCTTATACAGCCATCTATTAACTATTCTTTTATTATTTATTTCCACCTTGCTTGGAATCCTGCTGGTTATTAGTCATGTTAATCTGAGGATTAAAGATAAAAGCTTGTATAAAAAAGAAAAAGTAATATTAGGGGAAGAAAAGAAAAAGAGATAAAAGAAGTATATACTTTATAAAAGAAATAAGAGAAAAAAAGCAACTATTTATATTAGGCAGTAATATAATCTAATAAAGTTAGTCAGCTAGCTGGGGAGTAAATTCTAAAACTAGAGGGGATGAATGCCAACTAAGAAGTAAATATTATAAAGAAAGAGTAAATTAAAGAAGTATTACTATTCTAATAATATCTACCTTATATAAATATAAAAATAAAGATAGAAACTAAATCTGCTAGAGATGGTGAAACCATAAATAAAGATCTTTATATAGATAAAGAATTATAAATACTGCTACTATAGTAGTTTAAGCAATAAAGAGGAGGAGGGGGGTATTATTAGGGTTCAGATAAACCCAGTAATTATTTAATAATTACCTTAGTTAAGTCCTAAACTGACAACTATAGAAGGGCCCACCCACACAACACATCAGAAACCTCTTCGTACGAAGGACCTATAATAGCTGCCAGTCAGTGGTAGTAAAATTATTTATAGTTTTCTGCCAGTCCTATTACTAGCGCTTACATGAAATTTTTATTGTTGCAGTTCTGTTCTAACAGTCTGCCGTAGCCAACGTAATAATAGCCCTAACTCCCCTTCCCCATTCCTCTAACAACCGAATCAACATACAAGTCATCATTCTAACAATACAACACAGCTCACCGTCCCCTCCTACCCCCCCGTCTTCACCAAACCCGCCGACGCCCTCGCCACCCCCTTCGAACCAATCCCCATCCACCCCTCTGCGCAATCCCACCTCGACTACGAAGGCGAACTCACCCTAATAATCGGCAAAGACGGCAAAAACATCACCGAAGCCGACGCCCTCGACTACGTCCTCGGCTACACAGCCGGCAACGATGTCTCCGCCCGCAACTTCCAATTGCCCGAGGCGTCCGGCGGACAGTACTGCTACGCCAAGTCATTTGACAAGTTCGCGCCGGTGGGACACGTCATTGTGTCTGCGGCAGAGGTGCTGGATCCCCAGACGCTGAGTCTCGTTACACGCGTCAATGGCGTCGTGAAGCAGGAGACGAATACAGCGGATATGATTTGGGGGGTGAGACAGATTGTGTGTCATTTGTCGAGGGGGATGACGTTGCGGAAGGGGACGGTTATTATGACGGGGACGCCGTCGGGGGTTGGGTTCTTTCGGAGGGAGTTCTTGAAGGATGGGGATGTTGTGGAGGTTGAGGTTGGGGGGGTTGCGAGGGTGAGGAATGAGATGCGGTATTTGTAGGTTTGTGTAGGTAGGTGCTCTTAGGTATTCAGGTATCTACTGAGTTAGAGTATTTACTTGGATAATGGATTCTCTTGAGCAACGATTTAGCAAACCAACAAATATATAATACCTCAAATAGATCATCCCATAATTACACAACCTGGCCTGTACCTGAAGTGTCGCTCGTTTGATTAAAATTAAGAAAAATTTACAATGAAAACAATACCCGCTTACCCAATATATCCCAACACCAGCTCATATATGCACCACTGAAATCTCAAAACAAATCCTGTGAGTTCTCTACAAACGCCAACAACGTCGTTGCAAAGCTCTGAGACACCTTCCAATGGCTCACCTTCCCTAGCAAGTCAATAACCCTAAAGAAAGGTCCCGACTCTGGTCTCCCCCACTGCAGACCCCGCGTAATCTCATGAAACAGCCTCGTTTGGTTAATCCCTAGCATTCTCAGCTCGGGGAAATCCAGCACCTCCGATGACCCATCCATGATATTACCAGGACCACCAGCCGCCATGGCATCAGCTACGGCTACCCCGAAGCGTGTGAACGATGCCCAAGCAATCCCGCAATAATATAACGCCATCGGCACGTGGATTGCCGGTTCTACGCCTGTCGCGAGCGATTGAAAATGACGCTGGATGAGCGCAGCATGGAGCAACGCCCGTTTCGCCTCACTGGATCGAGCCCATGATTCGGCATGAGCACGATACTGCTGGGAGGTTGTTTCGCCTTCGCGTCCGCAGGCACATTCGAGATCATCGAAGCAGGTGTAAAGGTGCATGAAAGTGGAATGCCAGAGGATCATCAGACAGAAAGGGTCGTGATTTCCCTGATTACCAGTGACCATCGCAGCAGTATTGGGTGTGCTGGTGAAAGCAAAGTGCCTCGAGTACCATTGCATCAAGAGGCTCTCGCAGTTCTGGACGGTTGATGGCCAGTTTATTGGAGAGTCTCGATTCTCGTGTGTCAAGGCGCCGATGGACTCAAGCATGGTGTAGGAGAGAAAATCATGATGGGGACCCGTATTGAGAGATGGAGGATGAGCAGGACATGCGGATTCCGCGGGAGAATGTGGAACTTGGATAGTTGTTTGGGACATCATGAGCTTTTTCCAAGCGGTGGCATTTGAGGCAGCGAATAGATCTGGTGAGGCTAGTTGTGGTAGCTTCTCGATTGAGTGGCGGAGGATGGGTTCGTGGTGGTGAAGCTTGGCAAGCTCGACGTCGTGAATGTGAATCCCAAGTAGTACCCTAGGCAGTGGATTGTATGAGTGAGCCCCAAGTTGCCACCAGTAAAATTAGCTATACACATACCGTTTCTTTTCCTCAGTATGAATCCACGCCTTCCATGCTGCGTCTAATGCTTCGCCGCCGTTTTCCAGACTAGAAACATCTACTTTTGGCTCGTTCACCACGTTAAAAACCTTGATTCTACGCGCCCACTGCTAGGTGTAAGCATATACATAGCGCGGTGGTTGTATTTCTAAACTTACCGCAATTATAGATCCGTGGAACATTTCAATGCCAGTTAGATCGCGCGGTCTCTAAATCCTCAAGAGTAAGTAACCCAACTATTAAAAAGAAGCAGTGCAAGAAAATAACCAGAGAAGGTGAAACCTACCCCCATTAGCAAGCCAAAGGTTTGACCAATCAAAGACGCTTGAAGTGCAAGGATAGACATATCTCCCACTGAGGATATGTTTAGGTCCCACTATGCTTTCTCGTCAGCACGCCCAAACCTCTACAAGATAGATCTAGGGAAATCACCGAAGCCAGCGTTGCCTTGTTTAGTCTCTCATACATGCTAATTCCATGCATTATTGCCCGGGGGGAACCAAGGAATAGGCTTCCAATAGAGCAGATAGAGAGTAGAAGAACGGCATTCTTCTTGGAGGGATAAAATGTCGGAGGGTGGATGAGAGGAAATATAGAATTAAAGTGGGAAAAGTAAGCCTGAACACAAAAATCCTATCAACTTTGTGAGTATATCCAATCACCGAGCAATATTGATAAGATAATAACAGAAAAATGAAGGAAAATGTTGATTTACCAAGAATGTAGTGGATGGCAAAATACCCGGTTGTACACGTTGTCGAAGGCTATCTGCTAGTTTTTGTCGATATGACTCGTCCGCATAGGGGCGAATATGACATGAGGCCCCGCTACTATTTTGATTAGTTGGACAGACAGTTGGAGTAGAAGTAGGATTAATAGTAGGAGTAATAATAGCGTTTGCATCAGTAATTATGCGATCAGGTGTCGTCCGACCAGAGGAGACAGTTGATTCAGCAAAGGTATGCCATTTCCTCTGAATCACGGCACATCCACCACCAGAGTTAGGAGGTAGATTAGGAATGAAAGAATCGCCCGGTGGCTCCATCACACACTCCTTCGTAAACACCTCTGTAGATTCAATCAATGATTGGTTGACGGCGTCCAGGTCAAAGTCAGTCCCCGTCAACCAGGACGTCCAGTCGGAATCCCACCGTCCATCGCATGGCACTGCCCATGGACTACCACGACTTCGGCCATTGCTCCCCATTCCTGAGGAGAGTAGGTGGGCTACAAGTATATCGTCATGATCATGGGTACTGTGATCTGTTTCGACAGGGACATCCTCGGGAGAAGGGCCGAACGAGGATATCGTTGTTAGACCCGGGTTGTCGTGAGAAGGGGTGCATTGCAATTCCGGCCCCGGCGGTTCCGGCATAGGGATGAGATGCTCGGCTCTTGGGATATTGATAGGAGGTTGCGACGTTTGGTAATCATGGTTGGTGTGGGTATCACTCATAAACACGGAACCGGCCGACATATCACGATGTTCAACTTGTGCGCCAGGTTGAGTATTTACATGATGGGATCTCGAATGCCTCAGCAGGGTATCCCTAAACACCTTCCAGATCAACTTCGTGCTAAATCACAAGAGTTTTACTACGTATGGCAGGTGGATGGGCTTACTGCCGAGCATAAAACTTGCCGCAAACCTCACAAGTAAAGGGTCGCTCTTTCGTGTGTGAGCGGAAATGGCGAGCCAAATGCTCTGCTTTCTTAAACGACTGCGAGCAAATGGAACAGATACGCTCCTCTTGAGAGGTCTTGCGTCGGCGACGCCTCTCGCGGGGAACATATGGTGACATATATTTATTTTATTTTATTTTTTGTGGTTGCAGAATTTGACCAAGGAATCCCATTTCGTTCTGCAACAAGGGTGGGAAGGAGGGACGACTCGGACTTGGACTCTTTTGCGGGGGAAATGAAGAGCTAAAGTTTTTCCCCCACATTTAGAGCATTTCATCCGAGTGGCTGGAGTGAAGTGGATTACCTGTGTGTTTTGCATTGAGGGGATCACCCAGTCAAAGATGATCCTTGGCATCAGAGAAATAGGCCCCACAAACTTGAACTCAGACTACGTGGCAACTATGGTCGCTGGGATGCCCCGTACCATGTAGTTACTCTGTGTCATACCTACATACCTAGGTTAAGGTTTCTTGCCTTTTAGATAGAAGGATTTTACTATACCTACTGGCTTCTTTGATTATCGTGCTCAAGGGATATATATATCCGCGTGGATTCATCCTCGTCCACCACCAGAACGGATGACACGTCCCTAGAGGTAACTTAACGATATCGTGAATAAAATAAAAGTAGCTTCCAGTTTTTTATGGCCTTTCCAATTGAGATTACTTAAAGAGGTAATCTTGAGCAATCTTGAGTGCTCTCTTTGTGCTGGAGATGAGAATTTATCCGAGTAGAACACTAGTCCTAAAGCGGAAGGGATGCGCGTGGCAACAAGCTTTCTACCCAAACAGAGCACAGCGCAGATACGTGCGGAGGTAGTATCAATACGCACTGTATATTACTACCACGCGTACCTGATCTTGACAGACATTAAGAGGGGAAAAAAAAAAAATTAGGTAGAAACTGGATTACCAACATGGCCAAAGGTATAGCTTTCCCTCCTGCTCAATCTCCCTGAGCTCCCTTTTGATACTTTCCAACCATACAATCACCAGTGTGCTGTCTCGACGTCAACATGGTATATATGTGTGGCAGAACAGGTTCATGCCCTCAAAACAACAGCTCCATCCTCAAGCTTAAGTTTCTTCATCACCGCGCGACGTAGCGCGTTATTTTGAATTGCCGAACCAATCGGACCACTATTGACCTGCAAAGCCTTTGCGAGCTGTGAACGCGACGGCGGATCCCATTTCAGATCGAGCATCTTTAAAAGATCTACAATCGACTCTCTCCAGTTTTCAGCCTTCTTGATGTCAGCCTTTTTGTCAAGTAAGCTCTCTATAGTTGTTTCTATAGTTTGAGGAGTAGCCGTGCGTTTGCTAGGCCTCTTGCGTAAAATAAATTTGGTATAGGGTGTAGGAGCAGTCTTTCCCGAGAGATACTAGAGTAGCTCCTTTGCATAGGCTGCAGCCGCAAGGGCCACATATTTCTGCCAGTGGTCGTTCTTGACAAGGAGATTACCGGATGCGACTTCTCCGTAATGGATGCGAGGGAATGAGCCCTCCCTGTCGCTGCGTTGCGCTAGACTGTCCTTGTCACGTTGATCGCAATTCACGCTTCCCGCAACATGTTCACAGTTGGCTTGGAATAAACGATCGGACCGAATGGCAGGCTGCTTAAAGCTATGAAGTCCTAACATCATGTCCGAGGTGATTTTAAGGATCTGACTTTCGTTAACCATAGTTATTGACCTTATCTGCGCAACGGCGCCTTGAAGCGCACGATGGGCAGGCACTGAGCTGACGTGGGTATGAACTGGCTTGATAACTGCTTTCCCTGATCGTGGAAGATCATACCGCTGGATCGATGCATTGATTGGGCCACAACAACGTCACCAAGGCGAATATCGCGAGGGTTTCCGGGTACACTCCACCGATGCGGACAAGAAGAGCAAATTCAATGTTTCTAAACGTATGCCGCAGGTCGGCCGCCGCTGCTGACATGCTACAAGTACCTTCCCTACCTGTACAACATACCACAATATTGTGACCTGCGATCTCATCGAAAATGTACTGATTGGGGTCCCACAAGTCGATTCCATCTGGACGAATATGTTTCTCATCTAATGTTGCCTTAACAACAGCAAGTTCTATTGGAAGTGCCGTGGAACAGGCAACATCATAATCCGAAGGCTCGAAGGTCGTAGAGCATGCCATAGCTGATACCAAATCAAAATGTAACGTATAGAGCTCCCCGGTGATTTTTTCGAGCCAAACCTCGAGCAGTGAGTTCTTCCCTGTTTCTGGGCCGGAGTACAGCTTTAAAGTAAATTTTGACAAGTAGCTAACAATGGTTGAGATGGATGGCTAACCAAGGCTGATTTTTGTAGGCCGTTAGGTTGTGAGCGGGGTTTTCTTTATCGGGGGTTGCTTATAGGATTATACAGAGCTAGTCATCGTCTTGGATTTTCGAAGGGCAAATCTTGGTAATCAGCCTAGTTGAATAATAACGAATGAAGCATGTGGAAACGAAAAGTAGCCTGGTGCGATTTCGACTCAATGCCATTGGGGTTATATCCAGCCTTGTTCAGGGTGACTGACTTATTAGGCTCGCCCACAACCACCGACACGATTATTTGCATGAGCGCTTTCATGACGTGGTTGCCAGTGGATGGTGCAGCCTCGCTCTAGTCTATACATCCAAAGCGATTCGCCAACTTGTAATTGGAACTGGCTACCTGGCCTGAAAGGTGGTGATGTCAGGCGTCTTCTGAGGCAGATTAGAGAGCTTTCGCTTTCCTATTTCTTCGTAAATCCTGTAGAATAGCAAATATTTTCCTGGAAAGAGAACAACTGGGCGAGCTAAACAATTTAGCACAGTTCCGATTGGCTCTCCAGCAAGATACCTATGTTCCATGTAGAGTACTAGAAATCGAAAGCTTCTTCTGACTTCCCTACTTGACAAATATTTATATTTTTCTTCTTGGAACTCTTAAAATGGGTTTGGTTACCTTATCAGAAACAGTCAGCAAAAGGTCGCGAGCTTCCTTTGTTACCTACACCATTCAAATATGCAAATATGAGGTTCGCTCACACATAGCAATTATACAATTGTATCATCACATGGATATATGGCCTTCCAGTAGACATGAGAACAGAAAGGTGTTCTTCCCGTCCTCCAGATCATTTGAAATTCTTCGAACCTTTTCATATTAGTGTATATACCTGCCAACTTAGGATATGTACTCCTGTATATTACTAAGGAGGATGGCCGCGGATCTCACATTCAACCTTTTTCAAGTTGTGGTTGAGGAATTACCATGATGATTCGCAAAATGCCTTAATACCATTAGCCATTGTTTTTGTCTCTCTTTCTCTCTTTTTTTTTTTTTTGGCCAGTAGATGCAAAGACTAAGTATAAGAGACTACTGTAAGCTAAAAATTTAAGCAAAAGGAGAAGAGGAAATGATTTTTCAATAGTCGGGTTTTTGCATCCTTCTAGTTATCCTCGGTTGATGACAATAATACAGGGGTCTTCGAATGAAGATTAGAAGATTTAGGGCTTAGGGTTAGCACTCTCTACTGGGCACGCATTGCTCTTTTCCTAATCTGTATTAGTATAAACTTCATGAATCAGTTTCAACAACGTGGGTCGATCCCAGGAATCAGAAACGTGCCGTCACTAGTTTGAGTCATGATTTACCCCTCACCTGTGGATTAAACTAAGTTTTTCAAGGAACTGGTCGCTCCCAATTATGTACTCCGGAGTAGGTATACAGGAGCCTGTAGCCAGTGAAAACACTGTACATCGATAAGCATCCGGCAGATATTCCAAAATTCTGCCCGGAGCAAGTCGGCTGCAGCAATCCTTGCTCCTTTGGGCATCCACCCAAGCGGTGACAACACATGGTCTGATTTTTGTTCTCTTATCGGCTGCCGGGGTATTCCTCCTTGCCTTAACCTGGACGAGGATTCGTCCATCTTGCGTTATCGGACACTCTTTTCCGTTGCCGAGACAACTTTGATCCTTCGGGGGGGAATAGCGGTGTCGAAGCTGGGCAAATGCCGATAAAGCCGCTGAAGAACCATGAGATTCGGATGTCGCACACCATCACTCCAACGATGGAAATTCCAGTGCTAAGTTATGCGGATTTCGCGCATGGGACACAGTCTCAGCGGGATAATTTTTGTCGAGCTCTATATGAGTCGCTCTCCGTCTTTGGCTTTATCAAGATCAAAAACCACACTATTCCTGATGATGTGATCGACGAGGTCTTTTTGTGGGTAAGTGGCTGAATCTTAAGGTTTTTGCGGAGGTAGTTTGTGGGCTTAATTAAGACATCAAATTAGAGCAAACGTTTCTTCGGGATGTCGCTAGAGAACAAGATGAAGGCCGCTCATCCAGCACAAGCAAATCCTCATCGGGGCTGGAGTTGCATTGGTCAAGAAAAACTATCAGTCATCGCTCAAGGAAAGGCAGTCTTCGACTTGAAGGTAAGGCTCACTTACTATATCAGCATCGTACCGTGACTTATCCCTAATCTGACGCGATTATTTTAGGAATCATTCGACCAGGGGCCTCAGACAGATGACCTGTATCCTAATATCTGGAACGAGGATGCCGACCTCCCTGGCTTCCGCTCATTCATGGAAAGCTTTTATGAGCGATGCCATCAGTTGCACTTGTCGCTACTAGGTGCTATCGCTTTATCCATGTCGCTCCCTCCGGCCTTTTTTGTCAACGTTTGTGGTCGCAATAGCAGCGAGCTTCGACTAAACCACTACCCTGAGGCAAGCTGTCGCGACATTCTGGACGGGAAGATGATGCGAATCTCTAGTCACACTGATTTTGGCACTATCACCCTGCTATTTCAGGACTCTATCGGCGGGTTGGAGATCGAGGAGCAAAATTGTCCAGGCAGCTATATCCCTGTCCCTGCCACCAATCGCGCGGATATAATTCTCAATGTTGGTGACTGTCTACAACGATGGACTAATGACCACCTGCGGTCGGCTAATCACCGGGTCACTGTCCCTGTTGAGTTGAAGCATGCGCCCGATAACATTATACAGGATCGGTATTCAGTTGCATACTTTGGAAAGCCGAATAGAGACGTCTCCGTGTTGCCTTTACGGGATCTTTTGGGCGCCGACGAGGAAATGAAATATACGGAAGATATCACGGCTTGGCAGTATAATCAATCAAGGTTGCTTCAAACGTACTAGGGCTAGGATGGGATAATACGGTTTTGGGATTTCAGGTGATTAATTTCTTTGGTTGATATACACTTCATTAGTTTGACTCTGGAAGAGACATAAATTGGTTTCAAAAACTTGAAATAACCCTGGGTTGTAGAAACTCACCTAGCAAGGGGGATCTGAGTCAAAGCACTCCCCCTATGATCCCACGCTGATTGCTCGCTTCATCGCATCGTGTATAAGAGATGAATTTCTGTTGGTTACTATAGGGATCCGTTATTTCCTAAGGAGGAGGAGACTCGAGCAGCGGTTCACTATTATTGTGTGCAGGTTGGCTTTTCTTGCTGAAGTGAATGATTCTAATAAGACGTTTGCTAAGCGAGGTGCAAAGAATCGATTCGGATTGACGAGGGCATTGCGGTAACGACTCTATCCTGCCAACCATAACACGTAAGCCAAGGTTTTCGATTTATAATTTGTATCCAGTTCGCGAAATGAACATACCAAGACCGTTCTTTGATTGTATACATGGAGCTTTGCGTGGTCTGTTTACCACCTACCGGACAGCGCCATGAATATAATAGGCAGCACACCTATAAGAACATAGAGCGACAACACCCAGGGCCATCAACGTCTAAATTCTTACCCAAAGATACACTCAGTCAACAGAGAGATATGTAAGCGAGAGGCAGATAGAAAAGCAAAACTTACTAGTGGAAGGTCACTCGCCAATTATGCGTCTCTATAACGTCAGTCTTAATCATGACAGTAGAGCAGATGCGATAGACGATGTGGTAAGGTGAGCAGCCCTTCAACGAAAGAGCTGGGATAGAGACACACACCAAAGCACTAGCCGCCTAGCATAGATAAGTCTGAATCATGTGCCAAAGTCAAGCGAGGCTGTATCACCTGACCATAAGCAGTCATTCATACCAACACTTCAATATTTCGTGCGCCTGTTTCATCTACCATTGTTTTTTCCCTTCCCCCCCCCCCTGACTTCGTCAAATTTCCCTCCTGTTCCCACCTCAAGAGTAATTCAAACCCTGCGTATGTCAATACCTTTTGAGCTCAGGGGAGCGCATTAGTCCCCCTTTTTCTCGCATTAGACCAAGCACCATCGCAAAGCCAGATGGTGTAGGAGTGTCCAGTTAAATCAGAATAAAAAAGAAGAGGTGCAGCAAATACCCAACACTTTCAGGAACGCCGAACGGCTAGAGAGCCAAACGCGCATGAACCATATTAGTCTGTTATGCCAACAGAGCCTTTTAAACGGTTCCACGTCATAGCGCGGCTGACGGCCAAGCTGCATAGTAATATGTGTTAAGAAGCCCCTGCATTTGTTTTTTCATCAAAGCACACTCCCGGAAGGAAAAAGGGGGAAATTTTTTTCTCTTGTTGATTATGTAGAGCAGGTGATTATGGAAATGGAACACCTCACTATTTTTTTTTTTTTTTTTTTTTTTTTTGGGAGGGGCGGACGATGAGCTTTCCGACCAGTTCGCTTATCCAGGCAACAAGGCGTCAAGCTAACTTAGCTTTCCCTCGATGAGAAAAGCAAGGCTCCTCATTGGATAGAATCAAGAATGTCTTTTCCCAGTGCTGTCTTTCGTAATCGAAGATGAAACCATCCCGCTGTTAGGGTAGAGGCACATGATCAGATCAGCATCATATATCAATACATATTCATATATATGTATATCCTGGCAACCACAACCCAGCTGATTACAATTACATTAGATTAATCCAAAATCAAATGTAATAAGAAGACTAAGCTACGTATCAAATACGTGTCGACGCGGGAGGAGAATCTAGAATAAGAACAGCATCCCGTATTGCCTTTTTTGGTACCGGAATTCCATCACAAATGTCCCCGAGAAGACAAGTAAATCGTCTTACTCAATCGTATAACCCCTTTTCCATTTATTACTTTCCTGTCGCGTCTTTTCTTCAACCTGCGGCTAGATGGAAAATAGAAAAGTGCCTACTACCGGGGCAAGGGACCTTGGACTAAACTGGATACACTAGGGACATTCAGGTCATGTCACAGGTAACTAGGCGAGGCCGTAGTGGTCTCGGGATTATCTATTAGGATCAGAACTTTCTTCAGAAAGTTCTACAAATTCTGCACATTATTATATGTGTTATATCCTCATCGGCGTTTTCCCGAAGTAGCGAATGTCAAATGCTGCCACAGAGACCCAGGTCTGTCCCCAAGAGTCCTCCTCTAGAGCGAAGGAAAAAAAAAAAAAAAGAAAGAAATGAAATAACTGACCGGAGAGTGGTAAGAAAAATTCGGAAGGAAGAAGTAAAACCAGTCATTACATTATTTGATGTAGCACACAGACGAAAGAAAGAGAAAAAAACAAAAACAAAAAAGATATATCCAGAAGAAGAGACAAGTTTTCAATCCACATCACGATTAAAACCCCACGAAAATATTATTACAATTGACATGCTCGTACCGCTTTGAGAGGGATGTAAATGATGAATGAGAGTTTTTAGAAAGGGGGGAGGGGGCAGGGGCATTGCTCAGCAGTCAGCGCCGCCCCCTACAAGGGGAAGACTACCATACTCCATACTCTACCTAGGCTCGTGCACCAGCTTAATGAAATTTAATCCTTCATCCATAATAACTACTGTAGGTACATGAAGAACGAACAACCCTGGCTAATAATTATAGGGGATGATAAACAAATTATGAGGATTTGCCACAACCCTACCCTCTCATTAAAGTCTACCTACTACCTACCTACCATGATGCTCATCATCATTACCGTATCCATGTATTCTCGGCTATAATAGAGAATGAAAAGAAGGGAAAAAAAAAAAAGTAATGTGTTGAGAATAAAATGCCGCAGACACTTCATTATCCATGATTATCCCCGCCTCCAGGAGCCAACGAGAGAGATATCTCATACGAAAGTTACTGGCCGCCTAGGTTTAGACATCTTACTACTGTACCTGGTCAGAAGTACCTAGTGTAATAGAAGAGGTTAGGTAGATGATTAATGCTTCTCCCTGTTATTATTGGTGTTTACCGTTTTGTTGATACATCCAATTCCATCGTGAACCCCCTCTTGCTTTCTTACTCCGGAGTCCATGGAAGGGATCGACTAATCAAGACGTGGCCTACTTTGACCCAATAAACAACGACTCACTTCCTCGATACTTGATTATTATCATTTAAGTTTTCTCACTCTCTCAAGATCCAAGATGGGAAACTAAAAAAAAAAAAAGTGATACATCTTCATGGATACGTATAGTTTAGTGAGCCCACGGGATGGCCCGGGCCGCGAACGACCTGAGATAGCGAGTGATTAGGTTCTGACCATGCTCTTCTTGTATTCCGAAGCATATTCCCTGAGCAGAGTTGTGAGGGCTGGAAGCTCGTACTTGACCTGTTCCAAAGGAAGTTTCTATCTTCTAGCACTGTCGTCCGAATTGTCCACCGCCTGAAGCTGAGTCCGAAGAGCTATAAGAACACATGCACGTTCAAGTTTTCATAGCGGCTCATAACTCAAGAAAAGCTAAACTCAACAGGAATCCTCCTTAGAAATGGCCTGGTCTACTTCTGATATCCTAAACTTCCTCACTTTATGTGTCACTATCTTGGGTTATTTCCATGTCTTTACAATGCGGCAATATTTCTCGGGATACAGGAACCCAGAGAACCTAGGACGATCATGTTTGTTACTCGCTAACCAATCACTGATGCTCCAACGAAGTTCCAGTCAACTAATCTTTGATATCTCTCTCATCCGCACTTAGCTCTACCTCCACACATTGGTCTGCGAATGCTGCCGCTCGTGTTTGTTCATCCCCAGTCCGCGCGTCTAGGCGTACAGCGTATACCCCGAGATATAGAGGCGGCTTGGTCAGGGCATGATCATGCCTCTCCTAGTGAGTACAAACTGTGTGCATAATTGTTGTGTATGGGCGCTGATGTAATCAGTGTCTCGTTCTGAAAGCTTTCGTTTTGATTTCGTATCGTCTTATGCAAACTGAGTCCATACACCCAATGCTCACGATGTTGGACCAAGAACCCAACTGCCCAGGATTATCGGAATGCAAGCTTGACAACAGTTCTTTGGCGTGTGTAAAGAGTTGGAGAAGGAATCGAGGGAGGGGTATGATAGGGTAGGAAGGGTTCTAGCCTAGGGTTCGAGGCCGGCGCGAGGATAGAGATGTAATGAGCAGACTCCGCACAGACAAAATTTTAATTAATAGGCATTCCTAAAGTCTATAGGACTATATTGTAAGAAAGCGACCAACAATGAGAACGTATGACAGCGTGCTCGCTCAAATCGAGCTCCAGGGATGATGATATCAAATTTCAGCAGTATAGGACTTACCTCACAGTATATATCACATTACCTTAGACTTCCCATTATTCTGCGCCAAACCCCATTTCTCAATAAGAAACGCGTAAATAAATAACTTTTAATCATGATCCATGGTCGATATCATGTCCATGTCAAGTTTGACGTCCACGAAGCCTTCATCGTTGGTGTCGAATCTTGTCCATGTGTCTCAGTTGACCATGACAACCGTCTAGTCTTAGAAGGAGCGCGAAAACCAAAAGCACTATTTAAACAACAGGGTCAAGAATCTCTTTGGCGTATTTTCCGATCATAGGGTACTCCGAGGCGCTATTTCTAGCAATGAAAGCAGCTTGGGATGCGCCGATTCTCCTCTTGTCACGGGGTGTCGATTAATCTTTTTGATCGCAAGTCAGGCGCTCGATCGGTCTTGCACGGCATTTCAGTGATAAATTGGCTCGGTCGCTTTTCGTTTAATCTCTGGATAATAGAATGGGGGTATAGGAAGTGGGACGTCAGATGACAGGGCGTGGTGTTGGGTTAAACGCGTCGGAGAACGGTCAGGCAGAGCGCTCCGAGCGGGCTTCTTAAACAGGATGGGGGGATATGGGGATACGTCTGCTTAATGAGGGATAAAGCTCAGTAATAGCACTGTCCCAGGGAGGAATACTTGGGGAAAATTAAAGGGTTGTGGCAATCAGCAAGAGAAAGTGCTGGTCGTGCAAATTCGGGTCAGTCAAGTTTGTCAGCAAGGCAAAGCTGAACAAGAGACTAAAGAGACAACTCGACGACAAGCAGGAACCCGATAGTGTTAGATGTTAGGTAGGTAGATAGGATTGTGTAAGGAGGGAACAGATGTTGCTATATGGTCCATGTGGTAATATGAAGATTTGAACAGTCCGCTATACAGACCAGAGGTAGATGACTGCTTGACCTCTCAATGATTACGGAAAATCGCTATAACCACTCCTTTTTATCATGATATAAAGAGAATACAAAGTATCTTAACGAGTAGTTCCACCGAAACCAACATATCCAAATTTCTTACGAAGAACTTAGACCAGCCTGCTCCTAGAGTTGGAATAGGAACAAAACTCTGCTTCATAATAATGAATCAACATATCCATACAATATTACATAATTAAACAAAAAACACCTAGTTATAAGCTATAAATCCAATATTATGGTATTACCGCAGCATAATTCCTCTTATGAACAGAATAAAATGTCCCTATCAGTAAGGGGGCATGCCCTATACACAGCCAGCAAGCCAGTTCCCACCATCTCGAGGAGAGTCCGAACTCAGTAAATTACTCACTTTACACCCCTAATTTCCCTCGACACGGGCGAATAGGACACTAAAGTAAAATTAACAGACTAGTTACTCAATATTAGGCAGTTACTACTGGAATAGTTGAATAGGGCGTTGCAAGTTTTTCACCCGGGCGCCCAGTAATTAATTCCTGTCAGGCTACATAACAAATCCCAGCCTTGTCTCTTGTCTCCTTCCCGATGGTAACCGGAATCCCTTGGAAACTCATGGAAATATTGTTACCTAAATACTGTCAAATACCAGGCTAAAATCTGAATTTCCTGGTGTCTGGTGTGTTTTGGAAAACAATCGCCACGCGTGCAATAAGATGGCCAGCACTCAACCCTCGCTGGTAAATAATTTAAAAAACAATAACAAAGGAATGATGAGAGTGTTCAATCAAGCTAGGTTTTTCTGAGGTTTTATTTAATAATTATTCCAATTATAATAGTGAATATCACCTAGTGGCGGTGACTCAAGTAACCAGGGACTGCCCAACCTTGGAATAATTATATTTGTAGTTGTAATTAACTCCTCAGGGTCTATAGATCACGGGTCTCCATCATTTCTAGCGGTCTAGTAGGGGTACGAGGCATAGTATCCAATGGCATACTGGTGTATTTGTTGGTAAGGTAGTAGGCTGTCTCGATACTAGTAGAAACAACAATAGGTAGTCTAATCCCAGGTTAGCTCCTTATTATTCTCATGTTACTGTCACGGCTATGAAACGTCCTCCTGTTTCTCTTTTTTCTTTTCTTTTTTTTTTTTCCCCTTTCTCGCGATAATGTCGCTATCGTCGGTCATAACCGAAGTGTCGCAGGAATAGTCAAAGGTCTTTTACAACATAAACTTTCTCAAGGCACGGGACTATCAAGTGCACGTTTTATAGGAAGAGGCCTGAGGGTCTCTATCTTTACTTAATCTGTAGAGGTGCATATTCCGATGTATTTGCCGTGAAGATTCTTTCCCATAGCGTAATTATATGCATCTATGCAGAGTGTCACTATTCAAAATCAGTTCCATTCCGTATATAATTGACACATCCATCTTTCACATTACATAGAGATGAAGAGGTACTCGTTGAGAAAGGGAAGGAGAACAACCATAACCAGTCGCTCCACTTCAGCTACCAAGAGCCCCCTATAACCAACTAAATCAACCGTGCGTAATCCTTCCGGTCCCACAGCTCGAGGACATTTCCTGGATCCTGGATGACCTTAGAGACAAGAGCGGAAAGAAGGCAACGAAGCCGATTGTCCAATCATGCCACCGCGCGTCGATCATCCTCAAGATTATGTGCTGTTCTTGCTCTCAATATCCAACTATTTATTATCCAGACCAGTAAAGGACGTATCAAATTTATTAATTACCACTGCACCGGGTCACTCCGCTCCTTGCCTGTGCGGAACCTCGTGCATGGGAAATCCCTGTGGCCTTAGTAGGTACCGAGTAATAATAGTACCAGGTACTGACCTACTAGTAGGACGAGTAAGTAGCTTACCAGAGGAGGAGTGCTTGAGACCAGGCAGTTGTACAGAGTACCTAAGTAGGTAGATCCTTTAGGGAGGTCGGTAGTAATAGCGAAGTGAGCGCGCTCTGTCCTCCCATTAGTTGCATTAGTCTCATACAAAAAAACAACACCTTGCCTTCCCCTGTCTCAGCTACTAGAGGTCATCACTACCTAGAAATATCAACGAGACCCGGACATTATGCACTTTATTCAAACTAGTTGTCCACTATCCAGGATCGTTTGGTGAGCTATCATCTTTCAAACTTGATTTCCATTACGTCCAAGTCCGCGTCCACTCCACAGAGCTGGGGAAAAGGAAAAAAAAAAAAAAAAAAATTAATTAATAAAGAAAAATCAAAATGTTAAAACTCAAAAGATACCTACTGATAGAATGCGATACACCGCCGAAGCTCGAAGAGGAATGAGGGGAAGAAACCGAGAAGAAAAAGAAAAGAGAAGAAATGATGGAAAAAACCCCCCAAGAGAGAGCACACAAACCCGATGAAAGAGAAGCAGTACCTACCAGTAGGTAGGTATAAAAACCCTTGACGATCTCCGTCCCTACCCCTTCTGTTTTCTGCTTCTCTTCACCCCTCAACCCCCCTCAGCGTCTTACCTCGCCTTCCAGTTGTCTAAAACCAAGGAGTAAAAAATCTATCACGTCAACATGCCTTGGCCAACTTCACCGATCTTTAACACTCCCACCTTCACCATTATTATGGTTGTCATCCGGGATGCCACCACTAAGACCTTGGGTGTGATGCAGAGATGGTTCTCACCCTTTTTCGCGGATCAAACAGACCTGGTTTATGAGCTTCCTCTTACGGAGTCTCCAACATCCCCTTCCGATCTGGGGAGTATACAGGAGGAGAACCCACGGTTAATTGGACGTCAGTTCACTTTTAGTGAGTCTTTACTTTTTTTTGTTTGAGGATTACTCTACATTGATAGTTCTTAGCTAATTAGATAGTATACTCCTGCTCAGAGAGCTTTCTCGTCGACCGACCTCCCACCTCCCTACCCTTATCTCGAGCGATTTCATACTCTTAATCGATAAAGCGAGGTTATTAGGTGCTAAAGGCTTCTATCCATCAGACATATCGGCCCGCCGAAGGGTTGGTCAATCGAGTTAACTAGTGATCCGGTGTGTGGTATATATGTTATTGATATTGATGCAAAAGATCATGGAGCGAAATAGTTTGGGCTTCGACCTGGGTACTACGGGTTGGCAGAACGGCCGAAAGAGGTTTGCCGTATGTGGCGATGCCTGAGTCCGACAGGGGAATGTAACGCGCATCTATTCCTATAGCCCGTAGATAGTGTGGCAGTTTGCTTTATTGGATAAAAAAAAGACTTGCGTTGCCGACCGAGTTCCCTCATGCTATAATACACTCGATAAACAGAACCAAGTAAACCAACCCTTTTACAAGTGATTTCTATAACCACTCCATGCAAGATAATCAATATCCGTTTTATCCAACATGGAGATCCGGTTTTTGAGCTCAGCAGTACATATAGGAACAGCATATATACCCAATGCCGATACAAAAACACACTTGGCCGCATCCAGGACGCCAAGATGCACTCATCATGTTGAGCTTGAACACCTATACTTGCTCTGCCATTCATGTAACGTGCACAAGTGAGTTAAATAATAGTATAGAAGTGCCGGAATACATGGTATCCGTCGGCCTAGAGGTTTGATTTGCAGTAGGAGGCTCTAGCTGGGATCCGCGACGGTCTCTGGTGACTGACAATATCCGGTAATTGGAAGAATAAAGCCGTGATCGTATAATATCCGTTATTGCAATTCGCGTCGAGTAATCCGATGTTAATTTTAGGTATCTAAATCGCGTGCGGGGGAGGGCTAGGAGTTGGAATTTTGGTGGGAGTCGATTTCGTGTCACGAGATCTTGCATCATCATCATCGTCATTATCACACGAGGGTCTTAGGTATCTAAAGGGAAATATCAGCCAAAAATATGATAGGTATCCCCTACTATTGTCTCCTCTCGTAATTGGCTAGCAACTAATGTTCAGCTCCAGCATAGTGAAGGAGTACGAATCGGGATATTGATATCTGGAAGGGCAGACGACGCCGGATGGGTAACTCTGAAGAAATCATGCACAAAGATAAATATTTTCGAGGCACAGCTGCCTGGTTGCCTACACCCGCAAAGTCACGCGTTAAAAATGGCGTACAGAGGCAAAGTAATATCATAAATACGGACAAAGAAATTATGTCCAGTATTAATTGAGCTTCCTCAAGATTCTCATAAAGGCTTGCAGTAAGAACCATTACCCCCTTTCTTTTGCTTTTGTGAAGAAGGAACGGAGGAAAATTGTTTGTTTGTGTGTCAGACAAGGCTGATAAAATTTGAGGCAAAAGAGGGCGAAAACAAAGAGCCTCCTCTCTGCACTATAACCGTAACATATCTTCGCCATCGAGCTAGGTAGGATTTGAGTTAAGGTAGCCTGGCATACGGGTCAAAGTCTTCTTTCATAAAAGCAAAACAAAACAAAATCCTAGGTAGATCTAATGGTGGCAAAGCCCCCTCGTCGGTCGCGAATTTGAAGGTGACTGCATTCGGACCGTCACACCCGAGACTTCCCTGCATTTTCTAGTTATGGACAAGTGCTTTGCCTTGGGAAAGTACCGCCCCATCAAGGCCAAGTTACGCGAGAAAAGAAATCGAATTATTTGGGAATGCCCGTTCTACGGCATCTACCAGAATTAAAGTGCTACCGGATGCCTTCGGTAGGACGGAACGGGCCTTTTTTTTTTTTCGCTTGTTGATAATATAGTGTTATTATCTCCATTGCGATCAACAGACCTAAAGACATTTTCATATGTGATATATATCAAACCCTACGCGCTAGCTAACTCCCTCTTTCCCCCGAAGCCTAGCGATTACTAGGTGGCCCACACTGAGGCTCCTATTCTAAACTCGGCTTCATCAGATTCACTAGTGAAATACAATGCTAAAGTCAAAATAATAGAATGGTGTACTCAATTGTATCCCCACATGGTATGGTATTCTCTACTGCTTTGTTGTTCCTCTGATTTAGGAACATGATCTGTCCTTTGACTCACCGTAAATCGAAGCGTAGTTTTCTCGTGAAAAGTGAGGTCTATTCGTTGGGAGGCAGCAGAGCAACAATTCCAACGATAAGATCAGTAAGTATTGTTAATCATCCAGCAACAAGTTCCTCAGTAAAGTAGACCTTCCGCCAAAATTCTTGGTATGTCATTCACGCTTGTCTTGTTAATTGGTTGTCAGCTTTGTGATAGTCTGATCAATGTAACAAGAGCGTTTTGGGCCCTAAAGAAAATCCCGTCCACTATTTCTGGGCAGTGCACGTCCGCCACAGTAGTGGCTTAGCCGCAAAAGTACCTCACAGCCTTATCAAGGAAAAAGTAATAGAATATTCAAGCAAGAACGGCCCCCACGAGCGACAGGTTTTTCTCTTATGGGATAGATAATTTCCGCCTGCTCGTATCTTCGCCAGTGTATGTGCTTCTCGCGGGCTCGGTCCGATTGGTACAACGATTTCTTTCCTACCTAGGTAGTACCTAAAAAAAAAAAGAAAAGAAAAGAAGAGGGAATACGATATGAAACCGCGAAGCGTAGCTAAGAAACTACAGCATGTCGAAAAATTGGGGGAGGTAAGGAGCCATAACAAACACAAAAGGATAAATTAAAATTGATGCCAGATGATGAGTTGAACAAAGTACGATGCAGCTTTGGTTGTTCCGGTGATTTTGAAGTCCAATTATAAATTGTGTCAAAACTTTATCAGCATTCAGTGTTTATGATTCAACGGTGTAGATGAACTCTGTGCACAAATAAGCCACTACCGTCACCAGGTATATACAACACGAGTGAAGGTTTCGGGGAGCGGGTCCCTCGGGCTAATTTCTTTGTATTTCTTATTTCCGTAGCTCGAAAAAAAAGCAAAATTAAATGAGTACTATAATCTTCTCAATTCCAGAGAAAAGAAAAAATAGGCTATCTATCCTTCGTAGTTGATTCTAAAAATTCCAGAGCTACCAAATCTCGAAGAGGGGAAGGATTGAACCCACTCGGGCTGCCAGGCAAGTGGGCAGTACCTACCACGATTTGAGCTAGCAACCAATAGGATGATGGACCGTATACGATATGGACAGGAGGCAACAGACAACTGCTAAGTAAAGACGCGGTAAATTAGGTGGGTAGTACTTAGTATGTATCAAGGATACTTTGGGGATCAGCCACAGGAGATTAGCATGACGGACAGCTTCCTTCCGTCGATGATGCGATATAGGGCGAGATTCCTATTTTCACTGGTTCTTAGCGACCTAACTTGGAAGGACTCCGCGTCATCCATGATCCGTGCAGAGCTACGTTGGAGGGGGAAACCCGAGTTTTTTTTTGCCCTTTTGCTTTTTCTTTGATAATGCACTTAATCTTAATGCAATAAGCGAGCATTGAGATACTATTCCGCGGATTAATGATCCGGCAGATGATCCCATGCTCTCCTCCGAGTTCTCGAGGTATTCCACAATACAGTTATTTTGCCATAGTAGAGAAACTCCACAGCCTTAGGTAGGAGATAAAGTCGTCTCTTGAATAATTAAACCCAACTCTTCCTCCCCTTTTAGACAAATAGAAGAAAAAAGAGTGACCTCTGTTAGCAAGGAACTTCAGGAAGGGAAAAAATAAAATAAAATAAAATAAAATAAAGGGACAAAAAAGGAAAAGAAAAAGGGGTGATTTGGGTTGCAACCAAAGGAAACAAAACAAGAAATTTTCAATAAAGTAAAAGTTAAACAACAATAATTCAAGATACGACCAGTGCCTCTTTTTAGATAAATCCAATTTTTCCAGTCCTTTATTTTGTACTTTGGGAGCTACGTCCTTTTGTCACCGCTTACAGTCCTCCTGACATTGAATAAGGTTCCAGACAAACGTGGTCCCTCTGTCGACCTCTCTTGAAACAGTGCCTCACCCGTTCCGTCTTCCCCGGCGCTCTGTGGGTCCAAGAATAGTCCTAGGTCCCTGACATGCAGTTTGAAGTTACAGCCCGCTAGCATTTAGGAAGTATTTATGAAATTTCATACATCTCGTCTCAGAGGCAGCCATGAATTTCAATTGTGCTCTCTTGATAGCTTCTTTTCGCGTGGGCCTCCGAACAAAAATGAATATGAGATGTTCAGAAAGGTACAAATTCCCTATCCATTCCCATCCCACCTTTCTCTCTTTCTTTCTTTCTTTCCTTCTTTTTTTTTTTCCTCTTTCCAGTCGTTAGCTTATATTCTCTTCGGAGCATGGGGTTATCCATAGATAGGGGCTTCGCGCTCCTTGGTGTTCTCATAGCGATTCCCCCTGCTATCGCAGCTATTTTAGCCCTCTCCTGTTTTCTAAGACGTCGTTGGTATTCATAGATCTCCTTGGATGAGAATACGAATTCTAACTCTTAACCATTGCATAGGTCGAAATTCCTCGTCCACGCTAAGAGACTTGCCCTTAACTCGAATGGGACATGATGTGCCGTCGGCCCATAGTTTACCCCGGAGGCCAGGCTGGTTTCAATACGACTATATTTCCAGTAAGTAGTGACATCTATGTCGTACAGTTTGCAGTTTGCTCGGGAATCGCTAACAGCCCTAGTGATCTTCCACTCAGAGATATTTCGGGTTCAAAGCCCAGCCTCTCCATCGCCATCATTCAACGATGTATACCCTTGAAAGATTTTTTTTTTCTTTCTTCTGCTTTAAGGACAAAGAACATACTTTAGCTTTATTTAGAGCGAGGTAGAGGCGACATCGTGTTTCGAGCGTGGGACTATATATATTTTTTCTCGAGTGGAGATAAAATCAGGACCTTTCAGAGGATAAAAGGAAAAAAGAAAGGGTGGTTTCTTTAGGAATTGGAGCTTTCCACTGGTGATATAAGAAGGTTTTGATTACAATATATCATGGCTGGAGAACTCCTTATTCTCCAAAAGTTCTCAGGAAATGAGTTCGTAACTTGATAGTTTTCTCTTCGAGAATTTGGATGATGAAAGAGCATGCCGGATCATCTATTTTCCAACAGCCGCTTATCATCACGTGCAGGTGGACGCTGACCTCAGTGCCCCTTACCCCAGCTTCTACCTGAGGCATCTACACTTTTTTTCCCAAACTTATTATTTTCAATGCACTGAATAGGAATAGTCCTATGGTATTGAGTGTCAACAATTTGAAATTATTTCACTTATTCTAGCCAGATTTTGTAACAGTTTTAACACAACAATGGTCTTATTTGGCATTTTCCACCGCATTTACAGCGGCATGATAAAGCCCCCAGTAGCTAAAAAAAAGGACGATGCTATTCGATTTGGATTACTTGGTGCTTCAAATATCGCGTGAGCCATCATCCCAACCTGAGGAAAATATGAATTTCCATCCAGCGTTGCTCTGACTCTTTTTATCATTTTTTTTTTTTTCGGTGACAAGACCTTTTGCTGTGATCGGCCCAGCAAAATCACATGAGGATGTAATTATCGCGGCAGTGGCGGCAAGAGACCGCAAGCGCGCGGAGGCGTATGCACTGAAATATCAAATTCCTATTGTCCATTCATCATACCAAGGTCAACTCCCCTTTTCATCTATTCTAATATCCCATTGGTACACCTACGCTGCGACTTCATACCACATCCCCCTTTTTTACTTCTTTTATCTTCCAAACGACAGATTGCTAAGGTAGAATCTAGATCTACTGGACGACCCATCCATCGATGCAATCTACATTGCCCTTCCAAACGGATTGCATTTCGAATGGGCACTCCGCGCTATCAAGGCAGGGAAACATGTCCTCCTTGAAAAGCCATCTACGTCTAATGGTGCAGAAGCTGAAATACTATTCAATCATCCCTTGACCAAAGCACCCGGAGCGCCGATACTGTTAGAGGCATTTCACTATCGATTCCATCCAGCGTGGCAAACATTTTTATCTCTACTCCACGCCGATCCTGTTGCGGGTCCAGTGAAACATGCCTACGTACAGCAATTCATTCCCAAAGGAACGTTTCCGAGAGATGATATTCGGTATAGCTATGACTTAGCCGGTGGCTGCATGATGGATTTTGGGACCTACAACATGAGTATGCTACGGCAGATCCTGCGGGAGGAGCCGCAAAAAGTAGTGGACCTGGAGTGTAGGTGTGTATCGCCACCGAAGCCGGAAGAGGTCGAAGGAAAACAAGTCGACCTGCAGATGAGAGCTACTTTCCAAACAGCGAGTGGTAGAACAGGAACGCTACTGGCGGATATGGAAAAGACGGGTGGATATCACTTAATACCGGCGTTCTTTTCAAACAGACTGCCTAGTTTTGGTTGGCCGAAGGCTGAAGCAATGCTAGAAGAAAAGGTCGTGTCTAACTCTGACGGTGATATATACTCGGTGAAGAGAGATGTGACCTTCTGGAATCCCATCATGCCAGTCATATACCACAGGATCGACGTACACGATACGCATACAATCCAACGAGATGGGCAAGTTGTGAAGACTTGGAAGGAGACTCGATATTTGAAAGCGTATACTTGGCCGTTTGATGACGAACGAGTGAATATTGGAAAAGAATGGTGGACAACCTACCATCATCAGTTGAATGAATTCGTGAATAAGATTAAGGGGCGCAAGGGCTCTGGGGTTTGGGTTGATGGTGAGGACAGTATCAAGCAGATGGAAGCCATTGACCGCATCTACAAACATGCTGGCTTGGGCCTGAGACCAACCAGTGACTTTCAATTTTGATCCACCACAGCCCTTAGGCTGTTATTCGGATGATATGGTCATTTTTATCTATTTGGGAATAGTGGGTCTATGTGACAAGGTCTTAAAGAGTTGACTAACGTATATATCCTAGCCTTGTGGATTAGGCTTTTTATTTTATTTTGTTTCCGGTTTCCTGTTTAT
The DNA here is from genome assembly GCA_027569235.1 of Aspergillus sparsus. NCBI lineage: Eukaryota > Fungi > Ascomycota > Eurotiomycetes > Eurotiales > Aspergillaceae > Aspergillus > Aspergillus sparsus. Next base: position 111,025 of record JAPDES010000098.1, read on the forward strand.
TTATTCATTTCTTTATCCTTTATCCTCGCAATTTTTGGAGCTAAAAGTGGAAGAGGTTTCTTCACTACTAAAATAAACCACTAAGATAAACAAACCATGGTGAGGAATATTTATCTAAATGAGCGCGACCAAAATTCCGACTAGGCAGGCAGGTAGGTTCTGAGGAGATATCCAGGTACATACAAGACCTGACTCCAAGTCTACAGGCACCCAGCGTGGCTAATGCGCTACTTTTATTACATTGCAGCTAACTAATCCCTAGAATACATGGCTAGATTTGTCCTCTTTGGTGAAGGAACATTCCACCCGACTTGCGCCAGGGTGATCTGATTTCTTTTCAGTTTGTTCGCATGTATACTTTACATCCGTCCGGATGAAGTTCACCAAACTTAACATCGGCCGAACTTTCATTCGCAATATCCAAGTTTCTGATATCATCCTGCGCATGAACAACAATTCGACCGAGACCTCGGACGAACAAAATAAATATATATACAGCTGCCCCTTCTGCAACGACAGATTACTTGAATCTCTACCCCAGCCATCCTTCTTCAGTTTGATTCTTCCGCACCTTCTGGTTTTGAATAAAGGTTTTTGATACTACCACATTACTAGGTAAAAAATGGTCAAAATCGCCCTCGCTGGTGGCTCCGGCAGTATGTTCCTAGTGTCTCCTTGTTGACAAATTCGCTAAGCATGGACAGACGTCGGAAGTGAGATCCTTGATGCTTTGCTTGCTACCAAGAAGCACGATATTGTGATACTGTCTCGAAAGGTTGGTTTATCGTACTTGAAGATGGCTTAACCGCGTTGAGCCGGGGTAACTGGGTTATTCTAGGATGCTCCCGATGGGGCCACCACCCCGGGCACCACATGGGTGAAAGCCAACTACGAAAACCCGGAGCAATTAACACAGATCTTACAAGGTGTACACACTCTGCTCTCCTTTGTCACCGAACAGGAAGACCTAGAAGCCCCACTTACCAAGAACCTCATCAATGCAGCCGTCCGGGCAGGGGTCAAACGCTTTGCGCCTAGTGAATGGGCCACGTTAGTTACCTAGTCTTAAAGCTGCCTTCAGTCACTGACGCCGTCGTAGATCCGGCCTGCAGCACCTCAGTTGGTATGCTTATAAGGGGGAAGTCCGTAGATACCTTCAGGAGTTGAACCAGAACGAGAAGGTAAGGCCTAAGCAACAAAAGCTGATTTCTAGTATCTGATACGAAAAAAATCTATTGATAGGTTCTTGAGTACACTCTCTTTCAGCCGGGACTATTCGCAAACTACTTCACCCATCCTCATAAGTCAGCCCAGCACCTGCACACGATGGAGACCCCTTTTGATTTTGACCGGCGTCGAGCGATTGTACTTGACGGGGCTGGCGATAGCCAGATAACCCTTACTACGGTACAGGACCTTGCCAACGTCGTCGCTCGAGCTATTGATTTTGAAGGCGAGTGGCCAGTTATCGGCGGAATTAAAGGCACCACCATTTCCGTAAACCGCCTTCTTGCTATTGGGGAGAAAGTCCGCGGTCAGTTTATCCGATCACAAAGGGGTAGTGAGTTTCAAATACTAAGAGTGAAGTAGGTGGCACGCCGTTTACCCTCGACTACATAAAGGCCCAGGACCTTGAGACAGGGAAATGGAAGACTTCATGGATGCCAAGGCTCGATCACCCTTCTTTTTCACCCGAACAAGTCGAGGCATTGTCGACAATCATTGTGGCGGGGCTGTGCTTGGCTATCTCAGTTGGGGCCTTTGAGAGCTCGGACGAGTGGAATCGACTGTTGCCAGACTACCAGTTTACCCAGGTGGAGAGCTTTTTGGCAGAGGCCTGGCAGGGAAAGCCTTGAAGGAAATAGTCCTTCTAGGGTTATCTATGATATTGTACTTGCAGAGAAGGAAACTGGCCTTGCCGATGATCATTGTCTAAATTGGATTAAATTTAACGAGGATGTTGTGGCTGTGTAATTCGTCCGAGCTCGGCGGACGAACGAAACCCCCCTCATTTTGCTTTCTCTCAGTCTCCGCACTTTCGGCCGAAATATCTCCCTCATCCACAAGCAACCCTTTTCGAATGGGCATTCTGTGCGCAAATATTTGAGGAGAGTAGTGATGGAGATTTCGAAACCCCATCCAGAAGTCAAGCGGAGAAAGGTCCGCAAAGGCACTCAAAGCTGCTGGGAGTGTAGGCGGCGGAAAGTCCGTTGCATCTTTACTTTGCCTTTAAATACCAGTTGCGATAATTGTAGACGACGCGGTACCACCTGTATTAGCCAGGATCTCCCTAATGGATTGTTGCCTTCTACTTGCCAAAATCCGGTAGAGGAGAGGCTCTCGCGGGTGGAGGGACTCATTGAGCAATTAGTCTGCAATACTACTACTCTTCACACCAGAAAAAATCCTTCTGACGTCCCTGATTCAGTGATACAAGAAGACAGAGATGGTCCGGACCAAAACACAGCGTTAGCAGCCAGCAACTCAAACTCGAGTATATGCATTCCAGACTTTCCACAGTGGCGAACATCGGACAAGTATGAGGAATTGTCTCACGAGTTGATAGCAGCGTGGCCCAACCAGGACGACCTAGATCTGATATACAGCATCCCTGCTGGTCCTTTGGTCAATCTTCCTTGTTCTGTCTGTATCCCCTTCTCTAGCTCCTTGGGACAAGATCCACCGTCGACGCGAGAGATACTTCGGTTACCCCAGCAAGGGTCCCACCCCGTACTGATCGCACACAAGCTCCTAATGCTTGGGATATTTCTACAAAGTATCTTTCCATCATTGATAAAGCGGCGGGAAGAACTGGGCGCACTGTACCGCGACATCATGGCCCGTCTTGTGGAGACATCCATCCGACTCGTGACGACCAAAGACGAGCTAACCGGCTCTCTCGAAGGCATCGAATGTATTATGCTTGAGGCTATATACCATAACTTTGAAGGAAATCTTCATCGGGCGTGGATGGCAGTGCGTCGGGCCACCGCCGTGGCGCAGATGATGGCGCTACATCGCGGTCTCGAGTCCCCGTCGCTGAAGATCCTTGACCCGGATACGCGAGCATCATTTTACCCAGACCATCTATGCTTTCGCCTAGTCGAAATGGACCGCTACCTCTGCTTGATGTTGGGTCTGCCACAGGCCTCATTCGAAGCCAGGTTTGCCAATGAGAAATCACTAGAGGCTTGCCACCCTCGTGAGCGCATGCGGCGTATTCATTGCATCATCGCTGGGCGCATTCTCCAGAGGAATGATGTTGACGTCCATAATTTCGCTATGACCTACGAGATTGACAAACTATTACAGATAGCTGCAGGGGCGATGCCAGCTCAGTGGTGGCTTGTCCCAAACCTCCAGTCGAGTATGACCGATTATGATGACGACTGCACAGAACTTTTCCAGAATACGACCGGCCTCATGGACCAATTCGCCCATTACCACCTAATCATTCGTCTCCACCTACCCTATATGCTGCGCCCTTCGTCCGATCGAAGGTATGACTCCAGCAAAATCGCCGCTCTAAACGCTAGCCGGGAGACCCTCTCGCGATATGTCGTCTTCCACACTTGCAACCCAACCCACCTCTACTGCCGTGGTACCGATTTTCTTGCCTTTATAGCGACTATCGTGATGTGTCTCGCACATATCGAATCACGCAAGCAAAACCCCGGCGATATCGGTAGCGCTCTAGCTCATAGCCGTCCGAGCGACCGTGGTATGATGGAGCGCACGCTTGAGATCATCGAGTCTATGAGTCGTTCCGGAGCTGATGCAATTACCACCAAACTCTCCCGTATCATCCAGCCTTTACTGACCATTGAAGCTCAAGCTGCGAAGGGCATCATATATACTACAACTGCATCCAAGAGCGACGAGGGACGTTACGAGTGGGATGGCACAGTAACCGAGGGCAGCGGCAGCAGCAGCAGCAGCAACTCATTGCAAGTCTATATCCCGTATTTTGGTACGATTAATTTCGAAAATGCTGGTTCTGGGGCACCTTCATACTCGAATAACCCACTGTTAATCCAGACTAGCAGCGCCCAAGAGCAAATAAATCAATTCCCCTCACCACAAGAGTCAATATCGAACGGTTTACTTGGCTTGACCGATGGTAACACACAGCCTACCCAACTACCCGTTCCTCCCGAGCCTCCATATATAGAAGATGATTGGGCCCTGCAAGGCATAGATGTCGCTCTCTTCGATAGCCTGTTTCGCGGAATAGTGAATCAGGACATTATTGACAGCGAGACTTGGCCGGTGTGTGCCAACATAGAAAAGAACATTTGATTGGCGAGTCTGTAATTTATGAAGGGCGGTAAGACTATATTGGGCATGATATTACCGACAGCAAGGATAAAAATGAAATAATTATCAGGCTCGAGCCAAATACTCTGTCTCACCTCAAATAGCTAGAGTCCGGGCATCTTAACACAACTTAAGAGGGGAAGAAGGGGAATGGGGCCTGCTAAAACGAAAAACAACAATAATAAGGGGGAAAAAAGGAATATCAGCCTACAAAGATTCTCAAGAAAAAAGTATTAGGTGTGCTAAATTTAAATCGGCCAATCTTGCCAAGGCTCGTATTTAAACTACTTCGAGTCATGCCCTCGTCGTACTCTCTCAGCTCTTCTACCCTACCCCTCACAATCATCCTCAAAATCTTATCCCAATGGCTTTCTGTGGTAATGCAAGACCAAGGGGACGTGACCTCTGTTTATTTTGGCTATCGTTCATTTTTTACTTGCTATCCAGCTGTATTATAACCGCCTGCAAGGATCTTCTCAGCCCGCCACCAAAAAAGGCTGCGCATGACATAGTCGGTCGAGCAGAGCCCTTACAAAGGCCACGGAAACGGGCCCTGACGCTCCCCCTTTCACCGTATACCCCACAGCAAAATAATTGCGTGCAGTTGGAATCCCCATTTTTCGCAAAGTTTCCCGCTGAAATTCGCCGGTTGGTTTATCGAGAGGTTCTTGCACCCCCCAAAAGCGGTGTTTTGCATATCGCAAGCACCTATGGGGCACTCTTTAGTCGACGATGCTATGAGCGAGAAGCCGGTTTAAGGGGATGGCAACATGAGTGCTGGGGAAAACTAGCACCCGATGGAAGCACGTATATCCCGAAGAGCGTCGACGGGAAGGACAATAATAAACCTCACGCTGAATTTACAGGGTTGTTGCGCTCTTGTCGAAGGATGTATGGGCGCACCCTTTCCCTGTTATTAAATGAGACTATCTATTAACTGGAGCCAGGTACTCAGAAGCGATTAACATCCTTTACACGGATAATCTTTTCCATTTTCGTCAAACAAGGACAATCGCAGACCTTCCACGTAGAATGCTCCCGCACCGTCTCAACCTGATCCGCCATCTCCATATTGACTGCCTTGCAGAGGTCATCGCCACTGGCGGTGTACTCTACGGGTCGGAGTACAATGCGCCGTTTGATATCGTTGCTTTCTGGGACGAAACATGGGCGCTTATTTCACGCATGGAGGGCCTTTTAGACCTTCGCGTTTCTCTCTCCGTGCCTACAGGCCGTGCAAATAGCATAAAGGCGGTAATCCTACTTCTTACTCCGCTGAGAGATGTTCATGTGGCCAAATTCATTGTCGAGTGTTACTGGAAGATGGATCCTAAGCAGGTTCTTGAAGAACTTGGGTTTGAAGCGCCGTTTACGCTTGAGGCAAAGGAGGTTTAGCGTTTCCGCTCCAGCTGGTGTTGGTCAGGCGTCATAGTTCTAGGGATGTCCGCTAGTAATGCATATTAAAAACATATCTTATTGTCCTTGGTAAATAGACCGATGTGGTAAATTTCGCTGACAAGGTCGAGAGTAAAATAAATATCGGGTGACGAATAGGTTTAGAATGAATGTAGAGGAGAACTGTCGTTGAGTTGTTTGTTGTTGCCCTGCCCCAGTTTATTTTGACGGAAGCGATCGAGGCTTAGTTGATCCAAAAAAAAGAAAAAAAAAAAAGAACTGTTGACAAGGACGAGATTCGAACTCGCGAGGTTTCCCACTAGTGCCTAAAACTAGCGCCTTAACCACTCGGCCACCTTGCCGTAGTACATATTAGACGTCATTTAAATTTAGTATAAGTATGGCTAATTTAAAAAACTGCTACATATAACGACTCCTACCTACCTCTCTACACTTTATTTACCCTCCAGACTTGACAGCCTATTTAAAAAGATTTTATCCTGTTTGGATAATTCCCATCCTTTAACCCGTGATTAATAGAATCAAGAAGGTTGTTTGAGGAACTAAAACATATTTCATGTTCTCCTTCACGGAGTCGACTCGCCTTCGGTCGGCAGGTCCTCCCGATATATATTTCTCTCTTAACAGCCCGTTAATTGCTAATACCCATGTTGCATCTCTTAGGTTGTATGATGGTCAAATCTGAAACAGAAAGGGCCTTTTTTGACATGCCACTTCTTAAGATATCTATCAGTCTATATATAATGATCCCAGAGTCCTATCCACTCCAAGACAGTCCGTATTAAACTAGATACTTGATTTTCGATATACTTTGTAGGTAAGTAATTTAGATGAACCGTAGTTTAAGCTACATATCTTTTCAACTCGCGTATTACGCTAGGTTAATTTGAACGTATGATTTTATCAACAGGACCTCGAACTGACCAAGAAACTTTACTCAAAGTACTTCGTGGGTGCAAGTTTCATTTAAGGTTTGATGGCTGACCATGGTCCCGCCATTCCGTACATTTTTGACATTCACGACTAACTTTCGCGCAACATCATGCCAAAGAAATATGTAGTATATATATATAATCTCTCCCTGAAGGCGTTTTCATAGTATTTAACTCACCCCAAGTGCTGGGGCTTGAAGAAGCGATTGGGAGCCCTCGTCATTTCTTCCTATAAGTAACATGGTCTCACGCTGGTGGCTTGCGTCAGCAAGCTTCCCAGTTCTTGCGGTACCTTCTACCAATACATCTAGATAGGGGGCTGGCTAACAGACGAGATGTTTAGGGAGTATTTTCAGCAATGACTGTCATATTTAGCGTTTGCACTGTATCGCATGGATGGCAAGAGATACATTACCTGAACGGAAGCACAAGTGCTATTATACCCCAGCAAGCCTGGTATGTTTCCTAATTTGCATGGATAGCTTTATGCTAACGCAGCGATTAAATCCTCAAAGGGCTGTTGCCCTCAAGGTTGTATCATTGGCATTCGCTGTTGTTGCGCACGTCAGTTTCCTACTCACAACCATGTTAAAACGTAATTCAGTCCATGGATTCGTCACGGCAGTTATCTGCTGGTGTATCTCGGGGGTAATCCTAATTACCATCATCAGTATTGTGTCCCAGAAACATCCAGCAGTAAAACCTGCACAAACGTTGCAATATACGCAGAACTTTTTCTACGGCACATTCGCAGCAGGCTTGTGTATGCTGAGCGCCACATTGTTAGCAATCTACACTGTCAACACGTGTCTTGCTCACCCGAGACTGGACCAAAGGCAAATAGTGGAATGCACAAGCATCACTATACGGATTACCATTTTTGATACCTTCCTTATTGTGGGAGCTGCCGTATATGCGGCTATTGAGAGCTGGTCATTCATGGACGCATTGTACTGGGCTGACTATACTCTCCTCACCGTCGGCATTGGGAATATTGCCCCCAAGACCCATCTTGGACGCAGCTTATTATTTCCATATGCGTCTGCAGGAATAATGGCTGGAGGCCTCGTTATCAGCTCAATCACATCATTCACAGAGAGCTTGAGGAAACTGCAGATCCAACTTAAGATCGAGGAGATGCGGGCGGATGCAGGGATGTACCGAAATAAGGATAAATATTGTGAGAATAGCTGCAGCGATAAAGAGAAACAAGTTCTGCAGGTACCACCGGTACTCAAATATCCAAACGAATCCGAGATATTGAGAGTGGAAAAGGCAAAGCATGAGTTATATAAACGAAACCAGTGGATGATTCTTGCTGTCTCAGGGCTAGCATGGTTCTTCCTCTGGTTACTAAGTGCTGTCGTGTTTCGACGCTCGGAGAAAAGCCAGCACTGGAGTTACTTTGAATCTCTTTACTTCACATTTACATCCTTGACGACCATTGGCTATGGAGACTTGTACCCCACTAGCAATTTTGGAAAGGCGTTCTTCGTGTTCTGGTCTCTTCTAGCTGTCCCCGTTCTGACAACCCTTGTCAACACCATGGCTCAATTGGGGGTTCGAAAGTTAACCTATTTCCTGCGTTACGTTTTCATACCTAACCGCAGATATCTTTGGTTCTTCAAGCATGAAACGTCTAATAAATGCTTCAAAAAGAGGCAAAAAAGTTCCGCGCCAACTGCCCCATGCCTAGGGCCACAAGGCTTGGCCGACGGTCACGACATCCGTGCTCGAGGATCGGGTGGGGTGGGAGAACGATCCAAGAAAGTGGAGACCATGAAGAGGGATAATAATTTGACTTTTGAGGAGAGCAATAGCCGGCCAAAATCCCTTGTTCAAGCCGCTCAGCGCTCTATATTAATTGGCGAAGAAAGTTCAAAACTCATATCTATCCTCCTGAGTGGGTCTACCCAGCTCGACCTGCGCAATGAGTGGATAAATATACTTCCACTACTCCATCCTGAAACCGATGGAGAGTATAACCTACTGCGGCTTCATGAAGGTGTGGGAAGTGCGAATGAATCTGTATACTCTGGTGGCTCGTCTACAGACCTAAACAAGGAAATCATCTGGATGCTCCGGTTATTGACAGAGAAGCTATGTGAGAATCTGCGAGAGGGATTGTACAGAGATAAAAATGGTCTGTCAATACAGTCTTGACTTAGCCTTTATCTTGTTGCATTTTACATTCCTCATTTCTGAGTAAAATTTGATCATGCGTTGTGGTGATTATGCCTGGTTTTGGCTCTAAAGAATCAACTTCTTAAAGAGATTTAATGCGGAACTTTGTTGTTGCTAAATAAAATAAATTTTATTCTTTGATCGCCTAACATCTATAGGTAGGCTGTTAATGATGTTTTGTAATCCGAGGGATGGCTTGCCACAATAATGGCATCGTATACAGGGCCATGGTGACTTCTATTCCATCATAGAGCTACGATACTGACATCCACTAGAAAAGGACCTGCTAAAAAAAGAAAAAAAAGTTCACCTAATTATTAGTACCTTCATTTTCATTCTGTCCTTGGGGAGTGGGAGGCTGGCGTTGGTTTTCTAACTCGCTCACTAGCCTTTCAATGGTGGCCTGCTGTTCCCGGAGCCTGTTATTCGTGCCATTAACATCCCCATGATGTCTTGAAAATTTATGGCGCTGTTTCTACGGGGTCCATTTGGTCGCCTTGCTTTCCTTTATTCCCCATAGTAGGCTAATAATACATATACTCGATGTATCGCGTTTATTGATCCCGCCGATGAGCTTCGCTTGAGATCCAATTCTGAAAAAACTTATTGATAAAAAAGACAAACCGTAAGCGTGTCCGAACTGAAATTCAAATAGGGTTAGTCGTGGAATGGAATAGGATTGGAAGAAAAAAAAAAGGCTTCAGTCACTTTGCTCTTTCACCGCTTGGGGTTGTCCTAGCCTCCGAAGAGTCCTCACCATCTTGGGCTCCTTGCTGGGCACGCTTTCATTATAGATAGCGAGTACTAGGCGTGGGTTGGCTATCACTCTAGTCACTAGTTCTGGAATCTGATGATGGTAATGGGTATGAGTTAATGATTCAATTGCTAGAGGCAAATACGTACTTGGCACATATTTGGGTTCATTTCGAGTAGCATAAGTGCACCGCGCTGCATGATCCCGCCACTTGCAGGCGGCGCATGAACCCCCCCAGTACCATCGATTGGATATAGATGAAATATAATATGTGGGATGTATGCTTCCAAGAGCAGCAAGCTATGTCTAGTAAGTCGAACATTGATACAATTTCTTCCGCCTATCATCTTGGGGTGCCTTCTGGAAGACAAGCTAGAAATCCTGAGCTTTATCTTTCAGTGAATAGATAATGTTCAGGTCTATTGTGCCGGCATTGATCTCTCAGGTCTTTTTAAAGTCGATTTATGCGCAGGTGTTTTGACTCTGAATTCCTTGTTCTATCTCCTGATGTGGCGCCATCACCATCGTTCAAGGGAGATTGTTAGCGACAGACACACATTGATTGGGGGCAACAATGGTGTAAGTAAGGTTTGTTGGATTATTATAGGAGACTATGGTCCGGCGTGTGTTGATGAAAGGTCATGTGGCCTACAAAAAGCGTTGCCTGTGTGACCCTCTCCAACCAAAAGAAACCCCTGGAGAACTTCTTATTAGCACTCCATGGAAATAGGCATTTCATGACCAGAATGCCCGCCGCGGGCGGGGGAGGTCCTAGGTTGATCGAGTCCCTAAGAGCAGAGGCGGCCAAAATATTGGGTATGGTGATAGTGAGCCGTATTCCGCTTCTATTCTAGAACTTGGGATGCAAAGCCTTCTCTTGAACAAACTAGAGGAAAGAATGGCTAGAACGCATAGTTCATCTGCGATTGCGGTGGAATAATGAGCGTCCCTCACTGTTTGTTTCGTTGTTTGGCGAGGCTAGATGCGACAAAACCCCGGAGAATCCTATGATTATTACCCCAACAACTGACCGGTAGCTTAAAACTGGGAAAAGAAAATGGAAAACGCCCACAATTCTGGCGTCGGGACTGGTGGTTTTGCTTCATGTATGCTAAGGTTTCTCTGACCTTATTTGACTCGTCCTTGACGTGGCACACCCGCCTTCAGTTAACCGTTGACGGGCTCCCCTGTACTCTCGGGGGGAGCGCAGTTGCGGGCGGCCAGACAGACACCGTGGGCGCAGGAATTTCCACCACCTCTTAATCACTATCTTCCTATCTTCTTCCTCCTCCATCTCTTCATCTTCATTCTCCTCCACGGAGGGTGGCTAAGTAATACTTACATAAGCCTCCCCCACGGAGGCTATCTCAGGCTTTTCTTCTTCCTCCATTTCTTCATTATATTCTTCCACCTCAAACTCTTCACTCCAATAGGAGGGATGTCAAGGGCGTGGGCTTAACTCGCTGAGGGGAGAAAGGAGAGTGCTTGCACGAAAAGACATTATAATGATTATGCTGATCGCGGGGGTGGAGGTGGAGGGGAGGCAAAGACGAACCCTGGTTGAAAGGTATTGATTTATTAGGTTCGAATATTTTTTGTGGACTGAGGCTAGTTTCCCCACGTTGGCGTGAGAGCATGTATCCCACGCTGTGACAAAAGACCACTTTGACAACACCGAATGGTCTGGTTTACGCAAACCACATCTTTTATATAGCATACCGGATAGCCAGCGGAAATATCGTCTCTTTAGAGGTGAACTTGAGATGGCTTTGAGTGCTAAAAGGAGGGGCTTAAGTTCAAGAATATCAGGGGACTAGAAATCCTATAGAAAATTCGCTCCTTATAAACCCAAGATTGAATTCTTGAGCGGTTGGTAAGGCTTGGATGTAAGTGGGCCATAAAGGGGGTTCTGGAAGATTAATGAGCTTAATTAGCGACATAAACTACTGGCCGAGTTTGGAAAAGAGGGGATATAGCAGATAAAATCAAACGAAAGGATAGTAGAAGAATAAAATACGCTACCTACTATAAAAAGCTTCATCCTTCTAAGATGATCTTTAGCGACGATGCTTATTATAGTTTCTGGGAATTGCTGAGATGATTTCCAGTAGAAGGAAGCAATAGATAAGTAGTATTGTAATATTCCTATTACTACCGTTGGCTGGTGCTGGAAATGGGGTCTTAGTTTGAAGCGCACTGGGATTTGGAATAGAATGAATAGAAAGTAGGTAATGAACTTGATTGATGAATAATATTTTTCTGGAAGGCTAAAGTACCATGTGACCAAGTGCAAGAGCTGGGTTAATTATGCTTTAAGGTGAAAAGAAGTAGTTGATGAGGTAGTGGTAAATCATTTTGGCAAAACCAGTAGCATTAGTGAATAAGACAAAATTTAAAGCAGCACACCAAAATATTTACTCTATCTCCTTCACTTATTTTATAATGGCTAATTTGTTTTTACAGGTTGATTTAAGATCTAGTTTTGCACCTAGGTAGGTGCTTCAATGGTCAACTTTGCTGACTGGCCCCCCTAATATCACACTGGTAAAAATATGTTTTATAGGAAGAAAGGCCTCAAGTTTTGTTGATGGAGAATTTTCCTAATTTTCGTAGTCCTCTTGCAAAGTGGATATTGAATAGTATAGGGTATTAATAGGAAGAAGAATATTATACTTAAAGGAGTGAAATGGTAAGGGGAGCTTCCTAAAGAACATCACTAATATAAAGTCCCCTTTAGACTCCTAAATTTAATGACTTTAAAAAAGCCAAAAACATATATGTAGCTGCTTTTAGACCCTCAATAGTCTGCTTAAAACCTTAAACACCCTTTTATTCACCTTCTTGGGTAAGTTTAATCATCTGATTCAAGTAGCCATAAGGTATGAGTCCTTTTTGGAGACCAGGAAGAAGACACCTACTTCACTTTGTGTAAACATTACCTATATCAGGTAGTTGGCTGCCTAGGACATACTTACTTTAGAAACCAGTGGGGTTAGATATTCAATAATCAGGTTAAAACTTGTCTACATTGCAATTGTATTGTAAGCTTTACATATGACTTCGGATAGTACTACTATCATCATTAAAACCACCAAATAATAATATTTTAACTCCTGTAGAAGGGTATCAGAAAAATAAAAAAAAATCTATCTAAAAAGTACTATACACCATGTCGTCTACATCATGCCATCATTCACCACTGCGATCGTCTGCGAAAAGGTGAGATATCCTCCGACCTGAAGTGATGTCTTTCAACGCCACCTAAACGATCTAAACGTGTATCGATCTTCGCCAAGAGCACATCCTCCCCTGTTCGCCCTGCGAGCCTCCGTCGCAGTTTTGCGCCTTCGATCCGCGCCTGCTCTTCCCTCAACCTCGCATTCCGGGCCTCCTCTTTCGCAGCGCGGATTTCGTGAAAGTGTCTCCGGGCATGGAACTGCTCACTGAGTTCGTGTGCCGTATGTTGCATTCTCTCTCCACATCGGGATAGTCTGGGTTGGTTGTTAGTCGAGTGCAGCATACATAAGAAGGGGATGAAAAGAAATAGAAACAACATACACTATCTTGTGTGGCCACCAGCTGAATGGTGGACCCTTCCCAAAGAGTCCCGGACGATAGTCCGCCTTGATGAATATCTGCACCGAGCTGTGCACGTGCAGATTATACCCACAGACAATTTTCTTTTTGATTTTCTGTGCTTCCCCTTGGTACACGTTAAAACTAACCGGCTCCATGAGTTGTTGCTCTAGACCGCGACCAGAGGGGTCCCGTGCTGACACCACCAAAGCGCCCAACGAAACTGCAGCATAACGTCCAGACCCGGGCGCAAACTGTCGATTGCCGAAGCGCAGATTGACTAAGTTCTCGGGGTGGCTTTGGGTGTAGAAGGTCATGGACAGATTATAGGAACCGGGGGCCATGTCGAACTGAAGTTCAATTGTCCGAGAGTGGGAAGGTGAAGGAGTAAATGCATATTCGGACATGACGAACTCTTCACCGGAGCGTGGTGTCCTTCGCCGTCGTGTCATAGAGGGATGGCTCTGAATGAAGTCGGTGAAATTCACCACACGATTTGGGAGTACTTCTTGGAGGGTGTGGGTGGCTTTATGCTCGGAGCCTGGTCGGTCGAGGATCGCGAGGGAACATGAGCGACAGAGAATCTGGTCACATTGCTCGCAATGATAAACGGGGGCGTGTGGAGTTGGACCGTGGGCGCGTCCAGTGCGGATGCATTGTGGTGTTGGAGCAAGAGAAGGCCGGGGAAGTGTGTAGGACTTGATATCTTGGATCATGGATGACGCCATGATCGGGATTTTGTTTGTAATAGGATTTGAAAAATAGAGCGAGTGAAACTCAATCAGATGCAAGTGTTAACTGCCTATGCAGGTACCATGAAAAAAGAAAAAAAAAAAAAAAGCTAATACAGCGGGAACAAATGGTGACGGTGGTTATTATATATACTGCGTGGGCGTCATCAAATGACTGTCTCCGTTCATATGACGCATATTGGAGGGTCAGGGCATTGCAGCGCAAGAAGAGGCTGGATAGTAGCCTGACGCCTCCCACACAGCCCCTGTAGGCAGACACGGATCCGAGATCTGATCGCAACACCAAAGAAACATTCTAGGCATTGTTTACTGACAGGCAGCCGGCCGCCGTTCCTGAAAGCCACAAACTGTGGCGCATGCATGATTCACGAGCTTCTTAGCAATTTGATTGGTGGTTGATTGGCCTTAGCCACAATTACCTTCCCCTTTGCGGAAAATGGGACGCCTGAGGAATTTCTTCACTCGGCTACAGACAGGGATGATAATCCTTGATCTCGGAGGGAATCATGAGACAAACTTACCTGCCTAATAGGCCGCCCCCGGGTGAATCACTGTCCCTTGTTTATGTCAGGTGTGTAACTTATTATTAATATAGGACTAATAGAACGAGCCCCCACGTAGTTGAATCTTACCCCTCTGTTGTAGTTGTAGCGAGCTCTGGCCAAGTAACCATCTTTTCTCCTTTAAAATCAAGGTCTTACAGAGTTTGCTACTTAGGTAGTAATAATAGAAAAAAAAAAATAAAAAAAATCAACAACCTGAGTATATTCAAACTTGGCGACTTTTATCTCGAACTGACCATACCACTATATAGAAACACCAATTCAAGTGAAGAATGGCAAGGTATTGAGCGCTAACTATGATTTTTGGGTCATACTATATAGTTTGGCTTGTGGAAGCTGGGGATCATCGCGCTCTTATGGAAGATAGACCTTGTATTTGGTCCACATCAAGTGAACTAAGAGAAAGAGCGCGCAGACCGCGTAATCACATTTAACCATCTCACCGCATAGTATCTAATGCCAGTGACACTTTACTTGCTGCGATCCTGGGGTACCCTGTGTCCAAGCTGCCTTATGTCAGGGGGGTAAGTTGCGGTGAAGGGATCCAAATTTATTTATATACTATCAGGGCCGGCGCGCCATACTGCTAAATATAAGTAGTACTAGGGGCAAATATAACCGTGGCAAGAATGTCTATAAAACGTCAATTATTACTTGATCTGCACTATAGGACGGGACCTAGCGGACAAATACTGACGAGAGGAGCTTTATCTGACATAATCCAGGTTAGATGGATTACTTATAGCTTTGTTAACTATATACTGACTTATAATTATATAAAGCTAATATCATGGTTAGTATTTCTTTTTTACATGAATTACGTAAATCACTGTATAACTTTTTATTTTTGGAAGTATAACGGGGTTTGAGGAGTTTTACTATTCCTAGATATTCCAATACTCTGATACGTCGAATATAAAGTTTTAATGAGATCGAACCACAAATGGTTGGGATGTTGGGGGTTGAAACTAACACGCTCCCTCAGTGTGGAACAACTTCCACATAGGACTTGGACTTTATATTACCAGGGTAAATTTTTCCTGTTCGGGTGGCCTCAAGGTTTCTTGTAGGTCTTATTTCTTCAGGGATTATTCTTTCTTTGAGTGCTGCGTGGGCCCTTCAGCGGTTAGAAAAGGCGGTGGTTTTGCTAGGATTCAAACGCGGGCAGCCAGAGCGAATGAGACTCTTAATTGTGATTACGCCACAAAAATGATATCAGATATACCTGGCCTTTCTAGCATCTGACAGAATCAGCTCTCATGTGTGCAATCGTTGCTTGGGATTTCTTGGCACTCCAAGCTATGATAAGCTTCTGGTAATATCAATATCACCACTAATTGGTTAGGGTTGTGTTAGGGTGATTAGGTGTGATTATAAGAACTGTCTTTTTTTGGTTAGAGAGGGCTATTTAAGCAGTGTTTTTTTATTTAAGGGCAGTGTTTTGGGCAGGGGTGGTGTGTAATAGTCTGTATACTCTGTATTTTACTGTATATTATACCTTAGCAATACTGAGGGGTTTCCCTTTCCTTCCTTCTGAGCAACGTTTGAGGAATTTACGTTTGAGCGTTTTTTGTACACATGTTGAGCTGGAACCCCGGAATGATGTGCCCGATTGACCGGTGTGTCTGTCGTGTGAAACCTAAGATGTGATGAAATGGTTACCCAACCACTTCTGCAGGATATATTTATGTCCTAGCAGCCCCCCATCCTGCGCCATGTACTTTTATTAAAATTCCATCCCCACGAACTTAACACGATGCCGGCTGTGACTGCAAAACTTCGAGCCAGGCTCAATGACCTCTGGGAAATGGTTTTGTCCGAGGGGCTGAATGACTCATTACTGGAGGATAATGAGGTCCCAAGCAGCTTCATTGATAAACATGATATCAAGCTTATTCCTCATTGTTTTGAAGGCGGCTCTGAAATAAATAACTTGGCACTTGATCCACCAGTCCTTTTTGACCTCTTTCCCTTATCAGAGCTTCTAACTTACCCACTTAAACAAACGGGCTCTAAATCTGCAGAGCATTTATACAATTTTCGCGAGTACAATCCACCAGCTAACCCTACATATACAGAGAAGTATATATGGGGTCCCTCACGATGCTCTCTTGTGGTCAATAATTACCTCGAGAACCGGGCGCTTGGTGGATTTCCTCGTGAAAACCTCCCGTCAGGTATTGCCAACCTTCTAGGTTTATCATCCTTAACACCAGTTAGGTAGGTGTCCATAAATCCCAAAACTAGGAAGGATAGTTATAACGAATAAAATACTTTATTTAATAGTTTTCCAAACCCTCTCCTTCTTGGACCAGGTTTTGATCGACCGTGGCACCCTCCATGCAGGGACTGGTTTTCTGGCATTATATTAGAGTATAATGAAAATACCACTCCAACTCATCCCCATGTCATTTTAATCATCCACCAATGTTGTAATGGGAAGGAGGGATCCCTGGTTCTTGGTGAACTGGCGCCATTGATTACTGCAATGAGAAATCGTGCGTTCCAGCCAAAGGCTGGAGAAGAACAGGAAGATGATGAGTCTGAGTCTGAGTCTGAGCCGGATCCCACCGGCAAAACTGGACCGCCGTTTGAATTTCCCACTGAGGAGAGATTTCCCGTAAGAACTAATCTAACAGTGGTGTCCTATCGCAGAAAGCTAATACAATCTATTTTATTATACAGGTTTTGATGATATCTTTATTGGGCCCTCAGATGGGTCGGGTTTTTCATGCATCAATGAATGGATCACAGTTGGCAATTAGGTACTCCAAGCTTTACAGTTTCCAAAGTAAAGCTACTGCTCCCTGGGATTTCTTTACAACCTTGCTATTGAGCCGCCCTTTGGAGGTACCCTCGTGACTGAGAGTTGTCAGGTCAGAATTCCGGTTGTGAGTTATTCGTTAACCTTGGGCCGATATCCGTGATCAGTAAATGATACAATATGGATTTGCTAGTTAAATACTCAATTAGTAATTGAAACCGATAGAGGCAATGTCAAGGTTTTACACTTCCTCCACTCTTCCTATTTATACTGTATAACTTTATTTTTTTTTTTGGCTTTGGTTAATGAGGCAGGAATCAATTTGAGAATTGCTAGATAAATCATTTGGTATTTCTACTTTTTGTATGCTTTGCTAAGATAGTTTTGAAAATATTACCTCGACTCGATATACAAGAGAACCTTTATGACATGGAATGATACAGGGAGATAGTTGATTGAAAGATTATTACAGCTCTTGCTATGCTCCATCTGCATCGCTGATATAATACTATTCCAAGCAGGCTTCCCTGGAGATCTGTTTCGGATAAGAGGAAAACCATTTTACTTCTTAGCGTACTATGAGGAGGTCGAGAAACTAGTTGTATACGAGCTAGGATTGTGGTGCTCGGTCCAAACGGCTACATGAAGGAACTCAAGGAGTTGTTCGTCAGAGCATACAAGATATACGAAACCATGCCCTCTATTTTCTATAATTATATCTACTCAAGATATCCAGCTTTGACTTTATTGGTAGCTTGAGTAGAGCAAGCTGAGGATTAGCATCATTGATGGTTCAGATCACCGCCGCTTCTAGGAAATCAATTTATGACGGACCGCTCAATAAAGCGCTGCGAAACCATCTAGTAGGAGCAGTTTCATGGTAGTCGCCACATTAGGTTGGCGACAGGCACCTTGACGACCCCGATATTTCGCATTTGTGTAAATCAAAATCCAGACATTCACTCGACAAAAATTAAAGTACTTACAAAGAGCCACATAAACGTGACTATGAAACTGGAGCAATATTAGGACAGTACAGTGAATTGATCATTTATGCTATATGCGCTATCCTTTTTTTTGGGGGGGGGGGAGGAGATGAAAAGTCAAAGTGAGTAAGATTTTTAGATGTGTGGCGAGTATTAAAACACACACAACCTTTCCTCTTTGTCCTTAACAGTATGATCAACTAAGCAGGAGCGATGGCAATGTTAACAATGGAGGTGGCGAGGAAAATTGGGAGCACAATCTCTTTGCCATATGCCTTGTAAGTTCACCGTGGTATTACCAAGGGTATGGGCTCCAGTAACATTTAAATCTAGAGGCTAAGATGCCGATGAGGCCATGTCGCCGAGAATTGCGAGTGGAGAAACGGGATGCGCGGCGTAGTAAGAAAACCCCGTTCCACCCAGGTTATTCCTCTTGTATTTGATCTACTTCAAGTGGCCCAAGAGGAAAAGCCCTTGGTCTGAGTAAGGGTATTTAACTATCCTATTGTATAGTATTAAATGTCAATAATAATCTATTTCTTGTAACCCTTGAGTACCGTGGGTTCAAGGTGCTCTATGTCAGTGGGATAAGTTGCAGTGAACGGATTTAAATTTGCTTATATACTATTAGGACGACGCATCATAGACTGTTTAGGTTAATGTACTAAATATAAGTGGTACTGGGGGGCACTAGGTGCCAAATGCAACCATGGCAGGGATGTCTATAAAACCTCAACTACTATTACCGTCGAACGGCCCTAGCGGACAAATGCCGACAAGAGGAGCTTCATCTGACATAATCCAGGTTAGATGTAAGTTAATCATTATGGCTAAGCTAGTAATCATTATATTATTACCATTGTGCTAGAATATATTAGTACAAGCGCTAGATAAGGGCTTTTTAATATAAGTCAAGCCGGTACCTACCGACCACAAATCCGCATCTCGTTCCATTCTCCATTCTCCAAAGTCTACCAAGTTACCTCGTACATACAACATGACATCCCAGACCACTCCAGCACCACCAACCCCAACCCCAACAGCCCTAGTCGTAGAGCCAGTCACCCTCAATGACATCCCAGCTCTCTCAGAGCTGTGGTACACAGCATTCAGCATCCCTGCCAACCTCTGCATGTTCCCTAATACGCCCAGCGTACGTGCCTGGTGGGATAACGCCAACCGGCAGGACCTCCTGCACAACCCGCATCGAAAATACCTCAAGGTTATCGATCCGACCGTCCCCGGCTCGTTGATCGCATACGCGAAATGGGACTTGGCTCCTGAGAAAAGTGGTGCACGGTTCCCACCCTGGCATCCGGAGTCGGACCATGAGGCTTGTGAGCACCTGTTTATGAGGTTAGAGGAGGAGAGGCGACGTTTCTTAGGCGATCGGGAATATTACTGTAGGTTTCTTAAGCTCTTCCCTTCCTCTATTTTACGTAAAAGGAATCACCAAAAAAAAAGGAGAGAGTGAGAGAGGGAGCGAGAAGCAGGGCCTAAGAACAAGGCTAATTAATTATCACCCACACCCAAATGTACAGACTTAGACATGCTTGTTGCCCACCCGGATTACCGCCGTCGAGGCGCTGGGTCGCTCTTAATCCAGTGGGGATGTGATCGTGCGGATCAAAATGGAGTTGTGGCGTATCTTGATGCCCATATTGATGCTGCACCCTTGTATCGCAAATTCGGGTTCCAAGATCGAGAGGATATTGGAGTCACGTCTGAAGGAGCCATTCCAATGGTGAGGGAACCTGTGGCGCAGGCGTAGGATTTATTGTTTGAAAATTTCTATCTAGTTCTCAAAGATTATGCTGTTCAACTTGCGTGTGGGAGATTAATAAGAAGCTCAGGTGTATTAAAGCCACAACCCGAGTCACGATGCATGCATAGGTATTTTGCTGCGGATTTTTGGTGCACCATGTGTCTATGATTATTACTACCGAGTGTGCATACATTTTGATTACTCCCCGCAGGTGCTGACTTAAAGGCCAATGCATGTTTGCTTGCATACGCTCTATTTTTAGTTTGGATAAAAGCTTAGCCTGCGGAGAAATATTTATAATAGAGTATGAAAGGGTAGATATTCCAAGTTATTTAACACATCTTTGAATCTTTATTAATATATTAATTGGGGTTTATAGGTTAATCAGCCAAATAAATTGGTTATAACATTTACCCCTCACTCTCTTGAAGAAGCCCACAAATGAAATATTTTTGATCATTTATATTCACCTCACCTTCCTTACCCCGCAAGCTGAGCTCGTATAGCAAGGGGGGTTAATAAAGTTGTTACGAGCGAGTGTTTGGAGCTGGCATGTGATGACAAATTCATCAAGGGATTGAAGGGATAAAAGAGGAAAGGAAGAGAACAGCAAGAGCTTAAAAAAGGGAAGATCATCAACCACCACCATAGAAATTTTCCTGCACTATTGAATTTATTGATCCTCTATTAACGCCACGAGGTAAGCTTAGCCGATGGGGCGGATTAAACTACTTAAGACCGCTGTCCCCTCTGAAGCCGAAAGCTTATCTTTTCTTCCGTCTGATCTTAAGAACTCGCATATTTGACATTTTGTTCGCGACAGGATGATTTCCACGCCAGTAGCTTCATTAATTTTGACCGCCCTTGCTGTCACTGTCACTGCGGTAAACTACGTCCCTAGTACGCTCAATGTGACAGTGCTCAATGCTAGGAATAACCTGTCGACGCTCGAGTGTTGGTCGCTCAAGCCGGGGTTTGTCACCTCCCAGCAGGCTGGAGTCCAGGGGTCCGGTGTCATATCTCTCGGGGAAATAGGAAGTGGATTGAATGCCTCGTATCTTGTCATCCCGCCAGGGTTTGATGGGGGTAAACACAACGCCCCGACGACACAGTGAGTTTCATTGTCGACCTTTAGCGCACGACGTTGGGATCATTTTTTGTATGCAATAATGACTTAGATTCACTTGTATACGAAGAGATGTATCCCTGCGCCCAAATACACGCGCGCATTACCACCCTACTTGTTAGAATGAAAATAACTCTTGAAATTTCTAGATGGGTGGTTTTTCTTTCAGGATTCGCACATATTACACTCCCGCATCATGACGATGAGGCTTACATTGTTGGCGGCGATCATGGAATGATTCTCGCACTTGACACGGCTGCTGTCAGTGCAGAAGGTCACTATACAACGTATCCGGGAGGCGATGTGACTACAGCGCTAGTGCTACCAATTCGAGAGGATGAAATTCCAGACCACGAGGTATTGCATACTGGTGCCTGCAATGCGGTGGGCTCAATGTAATATATGGTTATAGTATGCGGTGATAAGAGACAGCATTACAAATGAAGTAAGGTTGAAGCCTTGAATTTTGAGCATCAGTTAAAAGAAGGGGTTGCTTCAACTGATAGCTTAGATATCTTGTTTATATAGTACCTCTGTTACTTGAACAAATCATTGAACTTTTTTACCTGGGGTTATGTTCTGGCAAGATCGAGCGACCTGAATGGGAATGGATGTCGAAATTTGGGACATTGTATGTGAGGATACCTCCTAGCCGTGTTGATCAAAAATTAGAAAAAGAGCTGCAGCGGTACAAATCACGAGGCTACCTCCTCGACTTATATGCATCATATTTTATATTGGTGGCTAGAATATTTGGTACCAAGCGGTAATTTCACCTTTATTACCACAACATCTATTTCGGAGCTTCTTGAAGAGGATACACCCTCCTGCTGAATATTGTATCCATTCGTGCGGCTTCGAGATATTTCCTTGTTTCGCCCGTCCTCGTCTTCTGACCGAGTTATTGGGTCCTGTGTAATGACTGTGGGTTCGGGGTGAGTGGAATGAGCAGCAAGATTATCTGTGTCAGTGTTTTCAGGAAGAGATACAGGTAGTACTGCACTTTGAGATTGTTGCGCTGGGGGTGTAGGAGGCGGGGAGGGATGGCTAAACTGCTGAAACTGTGCCAAATGTTCTTCGGCAGTGACCAGCACTTGCCGAGTCAATCTGGACAACGAAACATTGTGCGTATTGGTATCTATATGCTGTCTTTCTAATTTTTGATTGATATTCTGGACCTCCTTAAATTGACGGGCCATTGTTCGTTCGATGAATCGACTGCTCATTTTGGTTAACATTAGGTGAAACCACCGGCGGCTCATCAAATAAGCTCAAGAGAGGAACGGACTTACATCTGATTCAATATCGAATCAGATTGATTCGTTCGATATGCATGGCGAAGAAGCTGCCCATTCATCAGGACCGCGAAAAAGCTCATTGATTTCTCCAAAACCTCCATATCCTGGAACAAAGTCTGAATGATCTTCCGACCCTCAAAATACCACTCCAAGCGTGCATACAACACTTCAGCAGTACTGGTTGACTCTGCTAATAATGGGACAAAAGTTTCCTGGACCCTTTTGAGCTTTCTAACAAGAGAACGTGGTCGACTCTGCATTTTTTTGATGAGGCCTTTAAATGTTTTAAACACAGGATCTAGCTCTCTGACCTCCCTGAACTTCTCTAAGGTGTGCAGAAATAGCTCGCACGCATCTGAAACCATTTCGATGTGAAATATGGCCTTTTCAAGATCCTTTTTCGCAAATTGGATTTTCTTATATGCCGACCTCATGCTAATAATGATAGAACTTAGGTCTTTTAAAATTGGATAGGCAAATCCCGCCACTGCAAGAGCTTCCCCCATTGCTATAGCTCTTTGCTCTTTGGCTGTAAGGCGCAAGTGGGCTTGAGATATGAAAGGAGAGGAGGGACTTTGAAACTCTGTCAGTGCTGGTGGCTAGGGTTTGGGGCGGAGGCGTTTCTAGAAAGGTGCTTTTGGTTTACATTTATATCTCGACGTGGTTTCTAAGAGGCTGTGAAATGCTGGTGGGAGCGTTTTGAAGGTTGCGATACGACGAAAACTAAGACTTGGAAAAAGAAATTAATGATAAAATCGGAAAAGAATTAGGCACGAATGGTGGTAGCCTTGTGATGATAAGGCTGCAAAGTCAGCTGTCTTTATGCATGTTGGTTTACATATATGTATGTGTATATGTGTAGGACAACACACCCTTGTATCGTCCCTCACTACTTAGATAAT
The DNA here is from genome assembly GCA_027569235.1 of Aspergillus sparsus. Taxonomy (NCBI): domain Eukaryota; kingdom Fungi; phylum Ascomycota; class Eurotiomycetes; order Eurotiales; family Aspergillaceae; genus Aspergillus; species Aspergillus sparsus. The sequence goes on from JAPDES010000098.1 coordinate 134,360, forward strand.
TATTAAATTTCCGGGACCTTAACAAACCTCTTATTAATATTATGTATTGCCAAGCTATCAAGAGTCATTGGATAAAGATATACTTATAGTGTATTCAAAATAATTGACTTATGAACTGCTTGATTCTGCACACACTAAGTAGCATGTAAAGGCGAGTTTGAGAGACGCCTTACCCCGCTCTATGCTCCGCCACTTGGTTCTCAGGTATTATGGATTCCTTTTATTCGTCTCTTTTCTTGGCCATTATTATTATTGCTTTTTCCACAAACTCACCTAAGCCTACTAACTTGGATTCCAACTCACCATAAGAGGAAGTTCGTGTAGTTCTTAATGATTTAGAGAGGAGAAAACAGCCATTCTTGCCCATATTAATGAAAAGGGATGCTGAATATGATAAAGCTATTAGAATATATTTTCAATACAATAAAAGGGAAGCTTTCGTTTAAACAACGAGCCAGCGGGTAATATGACCTAAAGAATTTGGTTGTAGCTTCCAGCGATTATTGGGAAAAGCACTTGAGAGCCGCCCTTGCAAATATGATCATAGTAAAACGGAAGCCGAGCCATCGGGTTCGATCTGAGAGCACGACGGTCAAGGTTTCAATGAGTGGACGGAACCAGACTCCACTTGAAACGTTTCACAACGCGACTGAAATTGACTGGCCATCAGTTGAAAGACAGTTATGTACATAGACCAATCAATCAGCATCGCACCAGAAAGCTATATGCAAGATAGCATTAATGGTAACCCTGCGTCGATAAGCGGGGGCAAGAAAAGAAGGCGGGAGTCGAATAATAATGCTTGCCGAATGGGTGGCCCATATTATGGAGGAAGAAGAGATGACCGGTCGACCTTGTGCTTGGAATGCTGTATATGAGCTGATGGCCGGCTCATGCTAGTTACAGTCTAGATGGTGCTGGGACGACCCAATAATTAACTACGTGGAAAATGGCGGCAAGCTGAAGAGTCACCATGACGTTCCTTGGGATATCCGTTGGGATTTGATTTGGGAAAGCCAAATGAAAAAAAAAAAAAAAAAAAAGAAAAAATATCAAAGCAAGCAAACTCACCTGGAAAATGGAACACCATACCATCCCATGAGCATCAATTCCTGCCAGCACAGACAATAAAATTTTCCGTATTAGCTCCAATAGTCACCACATCATTACGACGCTGCTTGGTAGTCCGCGGGGATAAAGTAGAAGCGGTAAAGAGTTACTGCAGGCAGCCGACACAACAGTATAATAGTTAATTGTACAAACCTGATATTCGGGGGGCTCGACAGGTAGTGTTGAAGAAACACATGGATCTTGATTTTCTCCTTGACAATCCTAACCCCGACGACGACTTCACTTGTGAGTGGATCCAAATAGGGACTGCACGCTAGTTAATTCAAGAACTCTAGGAGTGGGACGTCTATGTGAAATCAAACTCGCTGGCCCTCATGGCACACAAAATTCTTGGTGACGGGATTGAATAGAATAGAGATTTATCGTTGTGTACTGTAAAGGTGAGCAGTGAAATCAGAAATGATCAAGGGATAGGCTAATTTGAAATTCCATGTCGGTAGTCCGCCTCCCAGTTGGCCTATCGCTTTACCTCACTAGCTCCTCTCCAGTATCTCCTTGTGAATAGATTACTATATTGACGTCCAATTGACGTTCAAGTCTAGGTTAAGCATCACCTACCTAGGTAATTTTATTAGTAGTAAATTCCATGGGGCGTAACCCTCAAATCGGAACAGATCTCGAGGGTTCAGGATTTTAGTTATATCTGCTGGCTTGAATAAAATTGTGTTTTGTGCAAAATTAACTTCAAATATTTTATAAGCAGTTAATCAAAATCAAAAATTCTAATAAATGCAAGGCAGACAAACTGAGGCTGGGGCTTGAAGGACTGCTTAGAACTACCATAAATCTAGTATTTCTTATAAGCTGAAACTGTTTGCTTATCCTACTTCAGCGCTTCCACTCTGATGGTACAAGCCTTCACTAATAGGAATTATCTTCAAGCCAAAACTTCCTTCTCCAACCATCAAGGAAGCTAAAAATAATTGCTCCCTGTTTGATACCCTGTGAGCATGAACCCGGCTGGGACGGAGGTTAAGGAGCGCTCCGGTTGTGGGCAAGATTGGCTTTCATATTTCCACATTCTTACTCTTTCTCAACACCACTTTAAAAATTGGCGTGTTACTGTAGAGTATATTTTTGGTGGAAATATGCCGGCCTTGCTGTAAAATACCAAGCACAACGTAATCTAACATGATGTAGAAAGCAGCAGACCGTAAGTCTGTTTCACGTCATCCTTAAGTCATCATGATGTAAAGAAAGAGTATATAAACTTGCACAACCCCAGTCCCCCTTTCTAAGTAGAGAATAGAAATAAATAGAGTAGATTGAACATAATGAAACCTCAATATAATTTTTTACCCATATGGAAGGTGATAATAGAAACCAACCCATCGCGATACCCAAAAGCAATTGCTTCACTTGTCGCAGCTGAGCATTGGGGTTGGCGATACTCAACTGGAATCCAAAGTACTTTAACACCTCCAACAGCTATCCAGTCCTCTAATAATGATACCTGTGGAGTGGTCTTGGCTGAGACTGAATGATGGCTGGGGTTGGGGGGCTGGATTTCAAAGGAGCCGCTATTTGTATTAATATATGGCCCTTGTCTAGAAAATGTGATGGAAGTCACTGCACTTTGTGCATGCAAAATCTGAAGCTCTTTTCCAGTCTTGGCATCCCAGAGCCGGACGGTGCAATCACCAGAGCCTGAGGCCACCATCTGGCCATCTGGAGAGAAGACTACTGACCAAACTGAACCTGAATGGCCCTGCAGTGTCTGGAGATGTGCATTCCAGGGTTCTTTCATATTTGGTAATGAATTTATAATTCTGAGAGGTTTGTCTTGATAAGTTTTTCGAATTTTTGAACGCCCAGGAGCAAAAGTAATTCCAGAATAATAAACCTGCAATGGAGCAGAACCTGCAATTGGCATATTTTGCAAAATGAACCGTTGTGCGTCATGTAAAAACTCTGAAAGTTCCTCGTCTATCTCCTAGCTTCTGAATTATTAACTGCACAATGCACCACCAGATTGAGACTCACTCTTCTAGTTCCGCGTAATGTATTCAGGATATTTATGGTGTCATATATCTTGCCCATTATACTCATTGTCTCTATCCAATGTAGAAAGTGCTGCTTCAAGAAATTACCCATGTTTTTACTAATAGGGCTATTGCTCTGCTCCAGATGATATGCCCAGTGACAGCATGAGTATTGTAAATCTTCTGGTAGACATTGATTAATAGTTTGATCATCAATCTCCCCACGCTTAGTCGCATAATGTGGCAGATCACATATATTCTGTTTTAGAGATCTGTTCATAATTTGAAGACACTGGGTAGCTAGCTTTCTGTGCAACTCATTCTTCTCCACGCGAAGGGGTGTTATGGTGTTAAGGAGAAAGTATTGAAAGTTTTTATAAAGAAATTGAATTAAAGCATTTGGGTCTTTTGGCATGTTAAGAATTGGGCGGAGGAAGTCAAGTAAATGTAGTTGATCAATAATATCATTTTGAGATACATTGAGGACGCATGCAAGTGCAGTAAGTGAAAGAGGAGCGTGGAGAATAACAAGAGCACCAATAATATTTTGGAAATTTTGAAGATGAACTTTTGACTCTAGGCCTACTCTCTCAAGTAGGAGCCCTAATACCACTGGGTGGCCATGCTCAGCCGCCCATGCAAGTGGTGTTCGGCCGTCTTGGGATTTGGAACCCGGGTCCGCACCATTCTCAAGTAAGAGCTTCACCACTGCTATATGACCATTCTCGGCTGCCCACGAGAGTGGAGTTCGGCTGTCTTGACCAGATTTGGAATCCGGGTCTGCACCATTCTCAAGTAAGAGCTTCA